>JAACJN010000135.1:0-124087 GCA_013368555.1 Collybiopsis confluens | reverse complement strand
AGTCGCCAACAACAAGACCTACCCTTGAAAGCTCCACTGACAGCGTCAAACCCGACGTGGACTTTATGGACGAAAGTCGGTGTCGAGATAATTGGCACAAGTGGGGACAAGATCATACTGCCATGAATAAAGCTCTTCGTCTGATTCGAGAAAAAGGTAGAACCTCTTTCCAGGTGCGCCAGTCAATGAAGAGGTTTTGAGTAAGAGACAATAGAGTTTAAAATCTGTGCGTCCTATGCTGGATATGCCAGAAAGACGGATAGTAGATTGTTGCGGCGAGTGCTACCGCGGAATAGTTAGAAGTTATGTTTGAGTGTTAACAACAAATTCCATACCCGGATTTGTGGAAAGTCTCTCCCGGAGAGTCACACTGATTGTACCACTTCTTTAAGTGCCTGATCCGGTCGTGAAGGTGTAAGAGCCATGCGCCAAGTAAGACATGCACTACGGCTCTGAGACTCGTTCAATAGATCTTTTCTTGTTGTCCTTGGTTGTCCTTGGCCGTTCATGGTGTTGTTCTGTGAATCAACCATCTGAGAAAGAAGAAATGAGTGAATATGGGATAGCATTGGTGCGAGAGAGAATCTGACCAGATGTAATCTACCCATCTATAGTAAGTCCACATTTTTTTCCATTCCGCATTTCTTTGCCGATTTCCTTGTGAGTTTGGGACAATCGTGTAGGTATACCTGGAAAGGGTGGTGACGGTGAACTGAATGACATCTGCAAAATTTGCTAGGAGAGAAACGTACTAGTGAAGGCACCGCTGGCGGATTCCAAACCCACAGAGACCTTATGAGCAAAATTGGTGGGAGTCGAAAAACTCAACATGAATGCAGAATGAGAGTGAATATCCAAGAGACGAGTAACAGATTGTTGGAACGGGTTCTACCAGCAGAATGAGGTCAATATTCCAGTTACGAGGAGGAATCTCATACCTCGGGGGTTCATTACAAACAAAGCAGCTTTATTTCCATATCCACTTGCAAATGCCCGCCTTCTTCCACGCTGAAAATACCACTTCATGGTTTAAGATTCCCATTTTGAGCAGTGCTCCTCCAATCACAGGATAGCTAGGAGCGCATAAAGAGCCGGCTGGGGAGGAGGTGAAAACGGTATTGGCGACATTAGAGGATTCTAAGCCTGCGGGGCTTGGATATTTAGGCGGTGCTAAAGCGTTTTGGTTTCAGATGGGGCATAGGTGACGGTAATGAGCTCGTTTTCGACGGATGATGGGCTTCCTAGTTGTAGAGGCCGTCGTCAAGAAGCAAGATGCATGCTGTTCATTGAATGAAAGCAGGCAGCGGGCCAAAGTTACCGGAATCAACAACTTCGGCCGTAGTCACTGATTGAACTTCACATGCTACTAATACTGTAAGCCAATCCCAGTTAAGTTAACTTACCAGGTTCAGCCAAAAATACAGTACATTTGGACACCAAGGATTTGCACATATCTTACATGTCTGTACATGGTATTTAAGAATATTCCCATCGAAGTTGACGTACTTTGATCTTATGTACTCCGCCATTTTCCCTATCTCACTTCTGCCACCACAGGTATGGTTTTTATGCTGAATGCATATCGACATTGGGTTGTTTGTTGAGGTTGTGAGACGTGAAATGGCGCCGGCTGTGACAATGTAAGAAAACTTTATCTTGGAGGCTGCTGTCGGAGCATGCGGTTCTTCGAGAAGTAGATAGAGATGAAAGAGAATAGATTCGGCAGGAATCAGGTCGAATCAATGATCGAGCGGCGAAGATGGAAATCGAGCGGATTATAACAATCAGTCTGGGCCGCTTGGAGGGTAGAGTGACATTGGGAACAACGATGGTAAACTGAGCAGCAAGAGATTGACCGGGGCATCAACGCCGAGTCCAACACTTATTGAGCTTATCAACGTAGGTGGTATGGAATTGGTCGCGTGCAATGTATCTATGGAATTGTAGGAGTGACAGGACTGACTCAAATGGGAATTCTGAACATAAGATCCTCTTGTGCGCGATGTCCAAAAAATAGAAGCTGAATGCAAAGTTCTTTTCACTGCGACCTGAAGATGTATAAGGAAAGTGATCAAGTTAGCAGAAAACGTACAATTTCGAGCGCTTTGCCTGGATTTAGGCCCATTTCTTGTGAACAGCAAAAACCAGCAGTGTTCAATTCAATATATTCGTTGCCAACCATCTTTACAAAAGTCCTAATAGGACTGCCTGCCATATACAAAACTTTAGTATTCTTGTTTTTTATCGGTTTGGTATATCATTATAGCCACTTCTAAAAGTGTAGTTAACCGCATACTTGATCAACGCCTCATCCTTGACAGGATGAATCCTCCAAGTCTCTCATGAAGCTGTCTGTGTACTTATTTTGGTCTGAATTTACTTTACAAATCTACGTTGCAAGACTATTACTTACATAGTATTAGATAGTACAAGAGTACTACTGGACAATGATTTGTATGTATCAACCCTGCTCCTATATCCACCGACATTTGGTAGAGCAATACAGAATACTAATATATTGCGCGGCCAAGCTAAGCTCTTTCAAGTTGCTTGAGTCACGTCACAACAGCCGGTATCAATCTTTTGCTTACGTCCCATTTACCACCCACTCTCGCCTCCAACCTTCACTCCTTTTCCACACTTTCCAATGCGTCAACGATGGCTGAGCATTCTAGGTATGTTTCTATTATACGGTATCTGATCGTTTACCATGTTTTCTAGAACCTCCATCAGGTCTCACTTGCTTCAAATTCTGAGCCCATTCCTCAAAAGACGAAACACAATTGCAAATTAACAGAATGCCCACCTTTTGGGCTCACCAGAACCTGCCGGGCAGTCTGTATCCTCTGGCTCCTTCATCTGATCAATGGCTGTCAGCTGCTACTTCCCTCACTAGACCTTACTAGCCTACTTGCCGTCACACATATCGAATACCTCAAGGACATCATTGACCAGTGCTTCTCTGTGTCAGCCTCTGCACCTGAAGAGATTTTCTATGCCAAATCCGAAGCACATATCAAAGCGCTTCGCGAATTATCTGAAAAACTTTCTTCTGCGACCACAATATATGCAGATTTCACCGTTCGTTTATGGCGTCATGAATTCCTCCCATCTGACGGCTTGGTGCAAGGTTTTCCGAAATCTTGAGCTCTTTCAAGAATTTGCCAATGCGAAACGGACCTTGATGGAGCAGGTCTTACTGAAGGCGCTGGACAATTATCCTGAGACGACAGAGGTACGACTGAAGCTAACAATGGCAAAAAGTGAGTTGTATATTTTTGTGGAACATATCTTAGCCTGAGAATATACTCTACATTTGCAGGGCCAAGATCCCTTCAAAGACAAACTTCCCAATATCTCTGTCAAGAGTTTTAGCACGTTGGGGGTAGGCCGTTGGATAGATGACGAAATCCTGAACTATTTCATTGAAAAGTGGTGCCGGCAGTCAAGTATGCTGGGCCTCACCACTTTTTTGCATGCAAAAACCTCTTTCGGAATGACGACTGTTTGACCGCCAAGAGTGGTACCTTAACTGTAGATGATGAACGTACAGCTCTGCTATGGTGCGGGAAAAGAGCAGTGAGTGTTAACTAAACACCTACCTGCTTTGACTTACATTCAGCCACAGAATTTTCTTGAGATTGACCATTGGATGCAGTTTTTATCCCGATTAATGAAAACCGACTTCATTGGTACTCCGCGTACATTGATTTTCGACTCAAGCGCATTGAATCTTTGATAGCCTGGAGATGACTTGTGCTACCAACCGTGAAAAGCTGCTCTCACACCAAAAAAACATGAACTTAATGCTGGTACGTCTACCACAATAAACCACAATAATCTCTTCATTGTAACTCTAGATGTTATCCAAATAGGTCTTAATGTGGTTCGCTGAGGTATTGGGAAGGCTGAGGGGTGAGCCGGTAGTGCTGAAAAATGACCCCAGGACAGAATGGGTTTGTCAACCTCATAGTGTGGTATGTTAACTATACATCATTCCGCTGCAAAGACTCATGGTATCCGTATTCACATTATTTAGGTCCCATTCCAACCAAACAGCTATGACTGCGGTATACATAGTCTCTGGCACCTTCAGCACCTTCTCCAATTCCGCCAAATCAGACAGGGACCCATGGTTGGGGGCTTAGCATTGACAAACAACATGGTGGGGAAATGCGCTAGGTTAGCTGGGGAACTACTCAGAGATTGCGGGAACATTTAAAGAGTATGTATCATCATGGACACGTCACCCTCTCGATGCTTTTTGTATTAACTATACAAGTGTAGAAACTGAATGTATAGAGTATTTGTTTGATCTCGTGATTCATTCCGTCTCCAAGTATTATACCTCCATTCTTGTTCAGAATTCTACCACTTTTGATATCACAAAATGGACTATTCTTGTCCCGTGTGCAGCCGCCACTTCTCCCGCTGTCAAGATCAAAATTTACATATGGAACTGAAAGAAGATGGCCGCCATCGTGAATATTCCGCCCGCCAAGCCTGACACATCTCTCGCCAGTTCACTAGCACTGTTGATGCTGCACTCCTTGCGGTTACTGTGTTACCCCAAATCCCTGCTCTCGGAAAACCACCCCTAACAACTAGTCGTCGTCCACCAGTCAAAACCCAAATGGAGGATGATGCCATGGACATTGACATGGATGATGGGAATGCTGACGGTTACAGTACTGATGATAACAAGAGGAGTATTGACGTTCAAGTTGTTGATGCCGGTGATGCTGGAGATAAGGAGGAAATGCAAAGAGACATCCTCTTTGCAGATGTACTTGACGCCGCAGCAGAAATTGTCTTGGAACATGTCGACTCATGTGATTTCCTTCCGGATCCAGTTGTGTTGGAGAAAACTTTTGCTGGTGAAGATAGGGAAGCTACTAGTACTACTAGCATCCCAACTTATCGTCCAATGAACTGATCACTCCAAGGGGATGAAGATGATACCCAAACCTACCAGTGGCATCCTACAGCCGGTGATGCGATTAATTTTGCGTTCATGCGTGAAATCATCCAAAGTACGACTTTCTAAGTTAGGAAAGTATACTTGAGAGCTGAGACGAGCCCTAGTCGTCAGCTAACAAGCTAGGCAACTATGTATGCGATTAATCGAGGATTGGACCAGGCGTCCTAACTATGTTTACCTGGGTCGATGGTAAACCATACACATCTTTGTATAGATGGCTTATGAGAACTTGGTCCTAACTCTCGAAAGTTAGCAGACTCACCCATAAACCGCCAAGGGTCTCATATATGAGCTAGTTACTTGCTTCGTATCAAGGGATCGAAGACCTGCGAGGCTATTTAACACGTGGCACTTATTCCAGTGGCTCTTATCGAGTCCTAACTTGGTTTCACCCGAAATGTTATTCGATGATACTGAGTACTTGTACCAAATGGAACGAAAAGCCAAAAGATATGAAATGACATGATATGATACGACTTAAGTGTCGATATATGCGACATACATTAAAAGAAATGTAATGAGAAGCTAGGATACTTCGGCACTCAACGGAGGAATGGTTGAGAGTACGTCCAAGTACGTTGGGCGAGCTAGGCCATAGTTCACAGGGACCGGTACCGACATTCCGATGCCAGATCAGTTATGACTCGTGTTACCATGCGGAACTAGAAGCTGGAGTATATCCAAAGGTTAAAGAATTATCAAGGCACTCTAAACCAACTCTGGACAAGTTAGCCGATCCGTTTAACCATCCGATCCGTCGGACCTTTTACTCGAAATGGAAGAATCCTACGAAAACTAGTTAGGAAGGACTATCCAGGTGATCGGTTTACCTGGGAGTGGAATTGGGTCGACGTTTCAACATTTTCTTGAATATTGTTTGGAGTTTGAGGATTTTAATATTATTTATTATTTTACGGTATATATACTCCGCACGTATGTATCCTAACTTTAGATTACCCAGTGCGGATCTCACCTTATATTATATTTTGCTCAGTATCTGCCGGAGTGGGCGTCTGAGAAGTGCAAACCAGCGGGAAAACTCCTGTGTAGCCAATAAGAAAAGAAAAGTTACGAAATTTGCCCGGTCAAGGTTGTGGTGAACTAGACCGCGTATCTACCAAAAAGTTGTCCTATCTTCGTTGGGAAGTTGAGCCCTTGCCCCCTTCGTTGATCTATCCAAAAGTCCATACGAGGAAGTTGAGCCCTAGCCCCTTCGTCACTGGCACAAGTCCGTTTCGAGTTTAGTTTAAGTTAGAAAGGCCAGTGCGCCCCTACTTCGACTAAAAGCGATACAAAGTTATATAAAAACCTAGTTAGGCTACATCGTAGTCGAGCGTCGAAGCAGTTGAGCCCTAGCTCCTGTGGACAAAGAAAACCTAAAAGCGATAGATTCTTGCGGAACCCGCGTAACCTTTGACAAGCACACTCGCACCTTTATAAATTTGATAAGGCGGAACCCGTCCTAACTTACCTAAACACGTTTTGGGTTTAGTTTTGGTTTTGGGTTGTGGTAGTTGTGATCCCACGCACTGCGCGTTATCTGGAGCCCACCGCGAGGGGTTCTAAAAAGAATCTATAGGCCTAAAAGCCACAAAGACCCTTTGTACGTTGCAAAAACAAGATAGGCGAACCATCGTCAAAGCGTAACACTCGGAATTCATCTCGAGTCCAAATCGTTGACTTTGGGGAGTTAGATCGCGTCGAAGCACGTCAAAGAAAAGCAAAATCAGTGAACCCTTCGTCAGATAACAGAGGGCGAACTCGTAAAGCAAAAGAAAAAGCAACGGTAGACGAACCAGAAGGTCCTTCTATTGGAGCATACCCAAAATCTCCTGCTGTACGTTCGGCGTCTCAAGACAACGACGACCAGTTTAGAGAACAACCAGAATCACCTTTAACACCGATCGGCGAAAGTCCTAACTCTAATAACGAGCAAGGACCGAATCCTTTCAACTTCGAATCAATCAATCTCGCCTCTACACAAACCCCAACACTTTCTTTCGACTATCCGTCTATTTTCTCGTCTTGGTTTCAGTCTTCCTTTCCAAATCTCAATCTCTCGCATTCTATCTCGTCTACTTCTCATCCTATCTTTTATCATCGACAAACATGTCAAATCGGAACAATATTCCTCAGATCGGGTTACCAACCCTTTCGAACGATGCGGTAACACAGTTGGCTGCTGCAGCCGAAAAGTTACCGAAGTTATACAAAACCCCTCCTATCTTGAATATCGAAGACCCAGTCGGAGTTATTCAATGGTTTGAGGCAGCAGAATGGATCTTTGATTCGAACGGCATTACGTCGGACGATGCGAAGTTAAAACTAGCTCTGGATTGGAGTACATATCCGACCAGAAAGCTATTTATGGGCATGAAGAGTGTTAGGACACCTAATTACGATGAATTCGTAAAAGAGGTCCGGAATATTCTTCCTGAAGAAATGCTAGATGTCGCAGGGTCAATGTACGAGTTAGACCGAATTGTCAACGAATATGAACCACTGAGTATAAGGCAGAAAGCCGAGTTTCGACTTTATAACGTTCTGTTTGTAACAGAATGTGAAAAGTTAATGACGGATCGACCCATCCTAGCTAATAGGGATGCGGTACGCACCTACTTGAAGGTATTCGAAGAGAGTACTCGAAGTATGGTGTTTGATCAAGTTAGGAGGGATGTAAAACCGGCAACGATCGGTAATCGAAGAAAAGAGGATCCTATTACGCTTAAAGAAGCTGTAGCGGCGGCGGAAAAGGTCTTCTCATCGTCGAACTACGAATCTATATACGGCCTAACTTCCGTAAGGTCGTCGGGTATTGGTTCTACAAACCCAGAATCGTATAGGCGAAGCCAAATAGCCTATCCACTCACGTCGGGTCTACCTGCCCAGTCGAACTTTGACTACCTTAAAAGTGTCAGAAAGATTAAGCAGGAGAACGATGTTGAAGGAGGCATTTCAGATTTGTGGAAGTCCGCTTCCAAAGATAGTGTTAATGAGAAAGAGAAGTTAGAGTTCGAAAAAGAGCGTCTAGCATCTCAACAGGATGTCAATGAAGCATGGTTAAAGGAAATGCGTCAAATGACATTAAAAGTCGGCGAAGGTCTTAGTACGGTAGCCTCCCTAGTTGGAGCAGCTGTGTCGCAACGGCAGCCTAACTTAGAAGGGAATCAGAGTCGGTACGGATTTAATCAATCCGGACCCTCTGGACCAAGTGCTCGATATGGGAACACATATTCAAACACTGGACCTCGGCAAATGCTTTGTTTCATGTGTAGAGCAAAGGACCACTTGTTAGCAGCGTGTCCTATCTATCAGGATTACGTTAAAAGAGGATGGTTGGTTCCAGAAGGCAACGGTTCAACTCGTATGAAATTGCGGGATGAAGTTAGGATGCCTAGGGATGACGAAAATACTCCTCGTTATAAATTAATCGAAGATATAGCTAAGTCCCGAGGTTGGGGCAAGGCTGAATCTTACTTTGCAAATATGGTTGATGAAGAAGAAGACGAAATGAATCGTCAACTTGATCCTGAAGATCAGGTACAAGTCCTCCTACGCGAACTAGCTGAGGCCAAAAATGCCATGCTGCAGATGAACCAACAAAGGCCATCTGATGAAGTTAGACGGTTTAATGATAGATCATATCCGGATCATTCACAAAATACTGACCGACCTAACTTGGGAAAAAACTATTAGACTCGATGAAGGAGCCTAGACCTGGTCGTGGTATCTACCAAATGGGGAGAAACTACGCTAGCTCGTTTGTGCAGGCACCGGAGAGTCCTTTCAGCAAAAATCCCAATAAAACGAACAATGATCGAAGGGGACCACTTCCGGGACCTCTGAAATCAGCGTTTAAAAAGAAAGTCGCGTTTGATGGTGTACTTATGCCTCCAAGAGATAGATTTGATGGTATTCCTAACCGGAATTTCCGTCGAACTAGGGACACAAGTACGGAGATTGAAAGTGAGCCAGCGGAGAAAGTTAGGACGGAAATAGTATCAAAGGAACAGCCTAGTGCTGGTTATGGGGACATCAGACCGTCTCCTGCCACTGCGAAGCGACCTTTTGACGATGTCCGACCTATCACCTTCCGGCCACAACCTGAGACAGATGTACGGAACCGTCGTTCTGAAGTACCTAACTCTCATACACTGGATCAGTCTCACCCATTCACTATGTCAAATGAACGAGAAAAATCGAAACAACCTAGCTATCGAGTTAGGAACGAATTGTTTAAGGATGGTTTAGCAGAAGAAGTAGCTACCAAAGTTTTGGAAGGCACCGTTCAGCTATCCATCGAAGAGATGCTAGGAATTTCTTCGTTAGTGAAGAAGATTCTGGAAAGGAAACTCAAGAATCGACGAGTTGAGCCTAAACGGGGAAAGTCAGCGTATGTAGCTGTCCTAACTGATAACGGCGAAACCCAGATTCCGGAAATGCCCACAGGAGTATTAATGCGCGGTAATTATATCGACATTGATGACCTAGCTCTCGCACCAGAGATCATGTTTGAGTATCTGTCCGAAGAAAGAGACGGAATGCCGGCAGGATCTTGGGTACAAAAAGATGTGGTAGAATGTTTTCATAATGACCTACCCATCGACGATGAGAGACGCGATATGATTGTTGTAGCAGGAAACAGCAAAGGACTACGATCAATTGCGGCTCGAATCAATCACAGAAACGAAATTGTTGAAGGAATCTTAGATTCTGGATCACAGATTGTGTCGATTGACCGTTTAGTGGCTACTCAGTTGGGCCTAACTTGGGATCCCAACGTAACTCTTCAAATGCAGGATTCACATGGAGGGTTGGGTAGAACTGAGGGTTTAGCTAGGAACGTCCCATTTACATTTGGTGACCTTACTATCTACCTACAGTTGCACGTTCAAAATCGTGCACCATATATGTTACTTATGGGAAGACCATTCGATGCGTTGACGGAAAGCAATGTTAAAACCTTTGCTAATGGTGACACGGAACTCACAATCACTTGTCCTAACTCTAAACGGCAGTGTGTAATTCCTACGTGCATCCGTGGCAAATTAGCAAATGTCATGAAAGTTGATACTTCGAGATATGAGGTGCCTAACTATAAAAATATGTCTACACCTGAAGAGCCACGTAAACCAGAGCCAGATGGAAATTTTCGAGCCTCGAAGATCTGACTAGCGATCAGGGAGAGGAGGAAATCGCTATTGGGTTCCATTTTAATGAGCAGGGTGAATTAGAAGTGGATGGTTGGCGCCAATCCGAAGGAAAACAATTTACGAGGGCAGAACTTGCGGAATCGTACTGGTTGGCATCTGAAGAACAAGTCCGAAAGGAATGTATGGATGGTGCCGCCATCGAATCGTATTTGCAAAAGTTAGGACCAGTGTGGAACGCAACAGCGTCACATCGGACCTATATGCAAACTGTCAAATCGGGACAAGACGTTCCTATGAATGAAAAAGTAATGGAAAATAATGAAGAAACAACTTTTACGCTATGTGATACGTTTATGACATTTGAGGCAGACGATCAAAATCTGTCCTATCTTATGAAAAGCGAAGAGAAACCCAAAGTTTCATGGAAATCTTTTAAACGATTAGCTCGACAACCTGTTCCAGGGAAGAAAGGTTTTAGAGAACCGTCGGTTTACGTTCCTAGAAAGAACAAACCAAGACAGTCTCAAAAGTACGAGTTAGTAAGAGTTTATGGGTCGAAAAAGTACAAGCCCGTCGCTCTTAAAGTTAGGCCGGTGAAAGCTGAATTATCTGAAGAATTTCGGATAAAGAGGCATATAACTGGGGAACCATTGAAAGATATGCCGGAGCTACCTATCAATCCTCCAGATTTCGTGCCAACTGGACGATATACTCAGGAGAGGATGGAAGCCTTGGACAAATCTCACGACGATGGTTTCTTATGGCCTGAAGAAAGGAAGCTCATGCATGAATTTATGAGACTTCAAGAGAAAGCATTTGCGTGGTGTCCGGAAGAAGGAGGAACTTTTAAACGAGAGTTCTTCCCTCCAGTTAGGATACCAACTCAAGCACACGAGCCATGGGTGGAGAGAAATATTCCGATCCCACCTGGAATCTATGCCGACGTGTGCAAAATTATTAAAGATAAGATAGATGCAGGAATTTACGAACCATCGAACGCTAGTTATCGTTCCAAGTGGTTCTGTGTCCTGAAGAAAGATGGAAAGTCACTTAGGCTAGTACACAGTCTTGAACCGCTGAATAAAGTCACGATTCAACACTCTGGCATACCTCCAGCTACTGCAGATGTAGCTAGGCACTTTGCTGGACGAAGCTGTGGAACAACCTTCGATGTTTATGTTGGATACGACGAAAGGGAGTAGAGGAAGAATCCCGAGACCTCACTACCTTTCAAACGCCGTTTGGTGCACACCGGTTGGTAAAATTGCCCATGGGGTGGACTAATTCGGTTCCTATCTTCCATGACGATATGACATATATTTTACGAGATGAAATACCACATGTAACGTGGCCATACGTTGATGATGTACCAGTTAGGGGACCAGCTACTCGTTATGAGCTCCCTAACGGCGGATTTGAAACAATGGAAGGCAATAAAGGAGTTAGGCGGTTCGTTTGGGAACATTTCAGGATCTTAACAGGATCGTTCAGCGTATAAAGTACGCTGGAGGAACGTTCTCGGGACCGAAAACCTTTATATGTCGACCAGAGATCGTTGTAGTTGGGCATAAATGCACTTACGAAGGTCGAGTACCTGAGGATAAGATTGCAGAAGTCGTCCTAACTTGGCCTGCATGTAAAGATAAAAGCGATGTTAGAGCATTCTTGGGGACTGCTGGTCAGCTTCGAATGTTCATAGAAAATTATGCAAAGAAAGCAGAACCTTTAACTCAACTCACTCGTAATGTTCCCTGGGAATGGGGACCGAGACAGGAGTTAGCCATGAGGTTACTTAAAGAGGGAATTCAAAAAGCTCCAGCTTTACGTCCGATCAATTATGAATGGGATGTTAATCTGTCTGTCGATACTTCGTACAAGGCGTAGGCTGGTACCTTTACCAAATTGACCCAAATGATCCTAAGAAGAAATTCTTTAATTATTTCGGGTCCCTAACTCTAAATGAGCGAGAGGCACGATTCTCTCAAGCTAAGCGAGAACTATATGGATTAAAACTAGCCCTTGAAGCTAGTTATTACCAAATTTACGGGAGTAGACGCCTAACTGTTGAAACCGATGCAAGCTATATTAAAGGCATGTTGGATAACCCCAGTTGCGGTCCAAATGCGACTATAAATCGCTGGATCGAAGATATACGAAAATATCACTTTGCATTAGTACATGTGAAAGGAATCAAGCATGGATCTGACGGCCTATCTCGTATTACACCGGGTGGCTGGCAACCTGCTCGACCTCCAAT
Source organism: Collybiopsis confluens (assembly GCA_013368555.1). Taxonomy (NCBI): domain Eukaryota; kingdom Fungi; phylum Basidiomycota; class Agaricomycetes; order Agaricales; family Omphalotaceae; genus Collybiopsis; species Collybiopsis confluens. Next base: position 111,696 of record JAACJN010000135.1, on the reverse strand, counting down.
CAATCCAGAAGACTATAATGACGAAGATAATGGAGAACCAATTCCGTTCTCAGTAGCAGAACAGGTTGAGGAACTACCATACGACTTCGATGAATTTAAAGACAAAATTGATCCTCGAAGTGGCTTCCTAACTATGGATGTCTATGCCACAAGCATTGATGATTTTGAAGATGACCTGCAAGCCTATGTTGACGACGAACGAATGTTCGAGTTCAAAAGGCGTCAGATGTATGAGGACTCGGGTATGCCTATGCGGTGTTCACTCAGGATTTATATCCAGAGGATCATGGAGCGTTTGATACTGAAAACCCTTACTCTGTCAAACACCGTACGGAGTTGGGCAACCGTTACGATGAAATGTTACCAAAGATTAAGGAGTGGCATGACGATCCTAACTCGGATTTGTTCGCGACCCTGACGCAGAAAGAAAAGGTTAATTTAATACGAAAAGCTAAGAAATTCTTTGTTGATCAAGGAAGACTATATAGGCGTCCTAACTCTTCAGAAGGATTGCCGCAGTTAGTCGTTGATAGAGATAAAAGAATGCGAATCCTCTTTGGAGCGCATGATAGTGTGGGACACAAAGGATCCTTTGCGACCCAAGAATTGATTGAAAAACGATTCTGGTGGCCAGAGGTAGCGAAGGACGTACACTGGTACGTTTCTTCGTGTGTACCATGTCAAAACAGGCAGATGCGTTTAATTAAAACGCCTCCTAACTTGACGCACACACCGTCTCTATTCCAAAAGATACATGTTGACACGATGGTGATGTCTCCTGCGAGTAATGGATGTAAATATATAGTACATGCTCGAGATTCGTTATCATCTTGGTCGGAAGCCCGCGCTCTTAGACAGGAAAATGCTAGGACACTGGGTGAATGGTTCTTCGACGATATTATATGCAGATGGGGGTGTCCTGACGAAGTTGTCACGGATAACGCACCCCAGATGAAAAGTATGTTGAGCTGGCTAGAAAATAAGTACGGAATTCGAGGAATTCGAATTTCTCCTTATAATTCACAGGCCAATGGAAAGATAGAACGGCTCACCTTGATATTCGGCAAGCTTTAGCTAAATCTACAGGTGGAGACGTATCTAAGTGGTTCTACTTCCTGAAACACATCTTATGGGCCGATCGAGTAACACCTCGTCGCGGTCTGGGATGTTCACCGTATTTCTTGGTGACTGGAGCCGAACCTATCTTACCATTCGATATTGTTGAATCAACATGGTTAGTAGACACACCAAATCGTGTCCTAACTCGTGAAGAACTCATTGGCTTACGAGCCAAAGCCTTATCGAAGCATCGTACCTTCGTACTCGATATGATCGATCGAGTAGATGAAACGAAGCAAAGAAACTTGAGGATTTTCGAACAGAAAAACCGTCATGTTATTAAAGATTGGAATTTCAAACCCGGACATCTAGTCCAAGTTAGGAATACTACAATCGAAAAGAGTTTAGATCGGAAAATGTATCTACGGTACAAAGGACCGATGGTAGTAATTCGTCGCACAAAAGGAGGATCATATATTATTGCTGAAATGGATGGTACCGTCTTAAAAGAGAAGGTCGCCACATTTCGTGTAATACCTCATGTTGCTCGTAATGAACCCATTGTTCTGCCAAAGAACATTCACGACTTGATCGACCTAACTCCAGAACAGTTGCACGCCCTAGTTGAAGATAAAGATGATGAAGAACACATCTGGAATGATGACTTCGCATTCAACAGGGTGCCTAACTTAAATCTGGACGGTGGTGAATCAGATGATGAATTGCAGGAACTGGCTTCGTCCGAAGACGAAAACTAGAGTTCTGGAATAATCATTCTAGACCATAAGCGGAACAAGCATTGTTATTGTTAAGTTAGGCCAGTTAAGCGAAGGTGGTATAACAATACTACTTGATAACTCCGACGTTCAATAAAGAAAAATGCAACGTTATAAAGAAAGAAAAAGTCAAAAGAAAGGACCTATAACGAAGCTAAGAAAAGTTATATAAAGAAAAGAAGTTAGGCCGAGCGATAACCGCTTCGACCAGCAACAGGAGATCTAGGAGTGGGACTGTTGATTTCGACATCCTCACAGGTCGGAACGATAATAGCCTGAGTTTTCTCGGTATCCATGTTCCTAGCTTCGGGTTCGGACCTATCTGCAAGGTTCATACGAGCCTCAAACTCCTTCCTAACTTCATCACAGATGCGTCGAGACACCTTGGCGCGATCGTGGTGAAGGAGAGCGATGTGAGTAGCGTGGAGACCTTCCACTCGATGATAGTTGAGAAGGGAGTTGAGAACACCAGTTGGGAGATCTTTGAACTCTCCCAACGAGGTCGTTGCAACCTCATCCAACAGTTGAACCGAGATAGGATTCTCTCTCTCGCATTTCTGTGCTAAGAAAATAAAAAGAAAACATAAGAAACAAGTTAGGACAATTTGAGAAAAGAAATCAAGTCGTCCTGAATAATTAAAAAGAGAAAAGTGGACTAAAATTTAGATCCCGTGCTTCAAAGGAAGCAATACCGCGAAGAGCCGTATTCTGACTGCTCTTTGAAGAGAAATGCGACGCCAAAGTGGCTGATACAGTCGATTGGAAATAAGCTCGGAGATCAATTTGATTGACGAACCAATTTGATTGATATGAGTCTCGGGATCAAAGCGAGTACTATGGGAAGAGGCCGGACTCAGCAAGATATGATAAGAGATGACACAGAAAAGTAAAAGCGTGTTAAGTTCCTCTTTAAATAGTGCTAGGCACTTAGAGGTGGATGCACAGAATTGAACCCAGAGTTAAGCTATGACCGGGGACGGTCAGAACTTTTAGTTTGGGGGAGATGATGCGATTGTTTTGCGTACATGCGTGAAATCATCCAAAGTACGACTTTCCAAGTTAGGAAAGTATACTTGAGAGCTGAGACGAGCCCTAGTCGTCAGTTAACAAGTTAGGCAACTATGTGTGCGATTACTCGAGGGTTGGACCATGCGTCCTAACTCTGTTTACCTTGGTCGATGGTAAACCATACACATCTTCATATAGATGGCTTATGAGAACTTGGTCCTAACTCTCGGAAGTTAGCAGACTCACCCATAACCCGCCAAGGGTCTCATATATAAGCTAGTTACTGGCTTCGTATCAAGGGATCGAAGACCTGCAAGGCTATTTGACACGTGGCACTTATTCCAGTGGCTCTTATCGAGTTCTAACTTGGTTTCACCCGAAATACTATTCGATGATACTGAGTACTCGTACCAGATGGAACGAAAAGTCAAAGAAATGAAATGATATGATATGCTTAAGTGTTGATACATGCGACATACATGAAAAGATATGCAACGAGAAGCTAGAACACATCAGACCTCAACGAGGGAATTGTTGGAAGTACCTTTAAGTACGTTGGGAGAGTTAGGCCGTAATCCACAAGGACCGGTACCGACATTCCGATGCCAGCTCAGTTATGACTCAAGCTATACTGCGGAACTAGAGACCGGAGTGTGGCTAAATGATGAAGGAATTATCAGGACGCTCTAACTCTGCTCTGGACAAGTTAGCCGATCCGTTTACCCATCCGATTCGTCGGACCTCTTACTCGAAATGGAAGGATCCTACGAAAACCAGTTAGGAAGGACTATCCAGGTGGTCGGTTTACATGGAATTCGAAGTGGAGTCGACGTTTCAACATTTTCTTGAATATTGTTTGGAGTTTGAGGATTTTAATATTATTTATTATTTTACGGTATATATACTCCGCACGTATGTATCCTAACTTTAGATTACCCAGTGCGGATCTCACCTTATATTATATTTTGCTCAGTATCTGCCGGAGTGGGCGTCTGAGAAGTGCAAACCAGCGGGAAAACTCCTGTGTAGCCAATAAGAAAAGAAAAGTTACGAAATTTGCCCGGTCAAGGTTGTGGTGAACTAGACCGCGTATCTACCAAAAAGTTGTCCTGTCTTCGTTGGGAAGTTGAGCCCTTGCCCCCCTTCGTTGATCTATCCGAAAGTCCATACGAGGAAGTTGAGCCCTAGCCCCTTCGTCACTGGCACAAGTCCGTTTCGAGTTTAGTTTAAGTTAGAAAGGCCAGTGCGCCCCTACTTCGACTAAAAGCGATACAAAGTTATATAAAAACCTAGTTAGGCTACATCGTAGCCGAGCGTCGAAGCAGTTGAGCCCTAGCTCCTGTGGACAAAGAAAAACCTAAAAAGCGATAGATTCTTTTAGAACCCCTCGCGGTGGGCTCCAGATAACGCGCAGTGCGTGGGATCACAACTACCACAACCCAAAACCAAAACTAAACCCAAAAACGTGTTTAGGTAAGTTAGGACGGGTTCCGCCTTATCAAATTTATAAAGGTGCGAGTGTGCTTGTCAAAGGTTACGCGGGTTCCGCAAGAATCTATCACTTTTATCTTTTCTTTATCCACAGGAGCTAGGGCTCAACTGCTTCGGCGTTCGACTACGGTGTAGCCTAACTAGGTTTTGGTATAACTTTGGATCGCTTTCAGTCAAAGTAGGGGCACACTGGCCTTCCTAACTCAAACCAAACTCGAAACGGACTTTTGCCAGTGACGAAGGGGCTAGGGCTCAACTTCCTCGTATGGACTTTGGATAGATCGACGAAGGGGGGCAAGGGCTCAACTTCCCAACGAAGATAGGACAACTTTGGTTTGTACTCGGTTTAGTTCACCACAACCTGAACCGGACTAACACAATGCGAGGGAGCTAGGGCAATCGACCTCGACTTTCCAACTTTGGTATATACTCGGTTTAGTTCACCACAACCTGAACCGGACTAGCACAATGCGAGGGAGCTAGGGCAATCGACCTCGACTTTCCAACTTTGGTATATACACAGTCTAGTTCACCACAACCTTGACCGGGCAAATTTTGTATCTTTTCTTTTCTTTTCTTTTATTGGCTACACAGGAGTTTTCTCGCTGGTTTGCACTTCTCAGACGCCCACTCCGGCAGATACTGAGCAAAATATAATGTATGGTGAGATCCGCACTGGGTAATCTAGAGTTAGGATACATACGTGCGGGGTATATATACTGTAAAATAATAAATAATACTAAAATCCTCAAACCCAAAATAATATTCAAGAAAATGTTGAAACGTCAACTCCACTTCCAATTCCATGTAAACCGACCACCTGGATAGTATTTCCTAGCTTGTTTTCGTAGGATCCTTCCATTTCGAGTAAGAGGTCCGACGAATCGGATGGGTAAACGGGTCGGCTAACTTGTCCGGAACAGAGTTAGAGTGTCCTGATAATTCCTTTAACCTTCGGATATACTCCGGTTTCTCGTTCCGCAATGTAGCTCGAGTCATAACCAAGAGGGCGTCGGGATGTCGGTACCGATCCCTGTGAACTACGGCCTAACTCTTCCAACGTACTTTGAGGTACTTCCAACAATTCCCTCGTTGAGGTCTGAAGTGTTCTAGCTTCTCGTTGCATATCTTTTCATGTATGTTGCATGTATCAACACTTAAGCATATCATATCATTTCATTTCTTTGACTTTTCATTCCATCTGGTACGAGTACTCAGTATCATCGAATAGTACTTCGGGTGAAACCAAGTTAGAACTCGATAAGAGCCACTGGAATAAGTGCCACGTGTCAAATAGCCTCGCAGGTCTTCGATCCCTTGATACGAAGCCAGTAACTAGCTTATATATGAGACCCTTGGCGGGTTATGGGTGAGTCTGCTAACTTCCGAGAGTTAGGACCAAGTTCTCATAAGCCATCTATATGAAGATGTGTATGGTTTACCATCGACCAAGGTAAACAGAGTTAGGACGCATGGTCCAACCCTCGATTAACCGCATACATAGTTGCCTAGCTTGTTAGCTGACGACTAGGGCTCGTCTCAGCTCTCAAGTATACTTTCCTAACTTGGAAAGTCGTACTTTGGATGATTTCACGCATGTACGCAAAACAATCGCATCACCGCCATAGCACCCACTCCAACAGTATCGACTACGACAACGGCTACTGCACCTGCTCCAGATTCGGACTCTGACATCGATATGGCTAGCGCGAGACTGAACGAAAGTGGGAAAATCGAGGCTGGGGCTGGCAAGAAAGGTCCATATGTCAAAGCTGTTAAAGGACTCGCTCCTGAGGACCTTGACGACCTCGAATCCTTTGTATCCGACTACTGCACGGAGCAAGCCATCACGGACGAAACTAGGATTAAAGACATCTATGCCTCTGCCTTCATGAGCCCCCGCGCACATGCCGAATGGTTCAAGACTGAACGAACTCGTCTGCAGAAACTTGCTCTCTCCAAACCCGATCTTAATGAGCCAGACGGTGACGTGGAACACCCATTCCTCAATGCGCTCATGGTGAAGCTCATAGGCCCCGATTGGGCTGCCAATATTGCCTCACAGCGCGACAGGTTGTTCATGGCAAATGGCCCTCCCGGTGCCTTCTCGGAGTTCATCAGTACCCTAAAAGGCTTCAACCGTCATCTCAAAGGGCAGGGCAGCTATCTATCTGAATCGCAACTCCTCGCTTTTGCTGCGAATAAAGTTTCGCCTATTTTGCGCGAACTCTTGGAGGAGACTAATGTCACCATCTCTTCACAAGCCTCTCTTCAATCGTGGATTGACAGCGTCGAAACTATCGAGAACCGTTTCCATCATCGTGTCTCTGCCGCAGTCAAACCCGCCAGCTTCTCCTTCAAACGACCAGGACAGAATGATCACTATCGAAATGGCCAGAGCACGAAGTCACACATGCCGCCTGCCTCTAGGTCATCCGAGAACACCTCATTCAACTTCGGTTCCCTCAGGTCGCTTTCGGATGTGGACCGAGCGACTCAACGTGACTTCCTTGACCAGCTCCAGGCATGCTACAAATGTCGCACCGCATTTGCTGGACACAGGTCTAATCAATGCTCTGCTGAGGCTGCGCCGCTTAAGGTTCCCTTCCAATGGTTGCTAATGCGACCAAGGCGCACGAGAAAACCAAGATGCCAGTTTCTTATTCCGCCATTATTTCATCCGCTCGTTCTCGTCCAGCGGTGGCGGCGGTCTATGTTCCTGCCCCGCTTGAGGACATTGCTAATCTCATTGATTCTCCTTCCCCTCGTGCGCCGCCTGTGGGGGCGTTCACAGCTAGAGGTATTCAGATTTATGATCGTCGTCATGGTCCAGATGAATACGCTATCACTCCACCTCGAAGTCGTGCACGCACTCCTCCTCGCTCTCCCAAGAACAGCCGCCATTATGATAATATCAAGTCTCCCCTGTTCCGTACTGCATCTGCTCCGCCTGAACGTCGTCACGTCGCTGCGTTGGTTCCTTTTTCTGATCGGCATTTGACCGCTGATAATCGTAATGATGATGATTCGAGCGAATCTGGGGAGGGTACTGATAACGCTGGTTCTGTAAGTTTGTCCCAGATGCCTTTCTTTGTCCCTCATTTTCTTTGGCGTGCCTTAATTTCGGGGCCAGCTCTTTCCGATCCTCTCCCTTTGACCGTCATGATAGATGACGGTTGTCCTTTTGTGTTAATTCGTGCTGATGTTGTCACTCGCTTAGGACTGAAACGGAAGCGCCTTCGTAACCCTCAACAGATGTCTCTTGCAATGTCCAGTGGTGTTGATGAAGTTTTCTCCGCATATGAATATTGTTCCTTTCCAATTTCCGATTACACCAGTGCATGGACGTCTCGCCATGTTCGTGCACTCATTGTTCCTTCTCTCTGTGACCCCATTCTTCTGGGCCTTCCTTTTCTTTTGCATAATAACCTTGTCGCTGACTATGGCGCACGTACACTCATTCACAAGCCATCAGGCTTTGATCTGTTGAATCCTCTTAAACCTGTTTTAGCTGTTGTATTTCCTCCGGAACGTAGGAAGAAAATATACAAAGATTTGTTAGCAACCAAACGGCAAAAAAAATCCTTGTTGGCTGAACTAAGAAAGTACTTTGCGGATCATCCACGTCTTCGAGACAGTGACCCGGTCAGGTCAGGATTCAACTTTGTTGCTGCCGTCAAAGCGCGAATAGAAGAACTGCAGGTTAAGGAGCATATGGATCTCTTCTCGGACAGGATCAAGGATGAATATGCTGATGTTTTCGGAGACATCCCTCATCGAGACGAATTACCAACGGACATTACTTGCAAAATAACATTGAAAGATGCTAATGTAGCCATACAAACGAGACAATACCAATCACCGCGAAAGTATAAGGAAGCCTGGGAAGTTCTTATAAAACGACACCTTGATGCCGGTCGTATTAGACATTCTAATTCGCAGTATTGTAGTCCAGCCTTCCTTGTTCCCAAATCAGATCCTACCGCTCTGCCTCGATGGGTTAACGATTACAGGAAGTTGAATGCTTGCATGGTATCTGACCGACATCCATTGCCTCGGATCGATGATATACTTGCAGATTGTGGCAAAGGCAAGATTTGGGGAAAAATGGACATGACAGATTCGTTCTTTCAGAGTAGAATGGCGGATGAATCAATTCCGCTTACAGCTGTAACCACACCTTTGGGCAATTACGAATGGCTTGTCATGCCGCAGGGTTTGAAAATATCTCCGGCAGTTCACCAGCGGAGGGTCACAAAAGCATTGCGGCCTTATATCGGGAAGTTTTGCCATGTGTACCTTGACGATATCATAATATGGTCTGAGTCGGTAAAGGAACATAATAAACATGTACGACTTATTCTGGATGCACTCAGGGCTGATAAGCTATTTTGCAACAAGAAAAAGTGCCAGTTCTTTCGTGACGAAATAGACTTTTTGGGCTATCATATATTGAAACGTGGTATCGAAGCACAGAACTCAAAATGTGAAGCAATTCTGGCATATCCTCGTCCTACTTCTGCGTCGGAAGTTCGGCGTTTCCTTGGGATGGTTCGTTTTGTGGCAGGTTTCTTGGATAACTTGGCAGAGGAGACGAGACACCTCACTCCACTTACTAAGAAAGAGTGCGATAAAGTTTTTCCTGAATGGGAACATGAACATGACCTCGCCTTCAATAACATAAAGAAACTTGTCACCAGCCGACATTGCCTGACGACTATTGACCATGACAATCCAGGCGATAATAAGATTTTTCTAGTGACAGATGCTAGCGATTGGCGTACTGGAGCTGTGTTGATGTATGGCCCTGCCTTGGATACATCACGGCCTGTAGCATTTGATTCCAAACAATTGTCAGGTCCGGAATTAAATTACCCAGTCCATGAGAAGGAGTTGCTAGCTATTATACGTGCCTTGCGGAAGTGGAGACCAGACTGTGTTGGCGAACATGTGCAGGTTTTTACAGATCACCGAACTCTTGAAAATTTCTTCAGTCAAAAAGATCTGAGTCGCCGCCAAGCGCGTTGGCAGGAAGAACTGAGCCAATATGATCTTGATATTACCTACATTCCAGGTGAAGATAATGAGGCGGCAGATGCTCTGAGTCGTATCAAGAATGGCGTCCTGCCTTCAGATGTCCATCCAACCCCGATTGAGGACTTAGAACCTGGATCTAATGTTGCAGCATGGGCGCATAACCCAGACGTTTGTGCGTCCGTACTATCAATCAGTGCAGATAAATCTTTCCTTTCAGATATCAAACTGGGGTACATTTCTGATGAATTGTGTGTTAAGCTCAAAAACGGAGGAGCTCTGGTTCCTGGGTTCGATAAGAAGAATGGTCTATGGTACTACAACGACCGTCTATATATTCCTAATTTCAAATCTTTGCGCGAGGATTTGTATCGGCTTGCGCATGACTCTGCGGGACATTTTGGATCAGACAAATCCTATGCGTTATTGAGTGGTTCTTATTTTTGGGCAAACATGCGTCGGGACTTGTACAAATGGTATGTCCCGGGCTGCCTACTGTGCCAGCTCAACAAGGGTCAAACGGTCAACGGTAAAGGACCCCTACACCCTCTCCCTGTGCCTGATGGCCGTTGTGACAGTGTCGCTATGGATTTCGTTGGGCCACTGCCGCTTGACAATGGTTTTGACTGCATTTTGTCTATGACAGACCGTTTAAACTCTGATTTGAAAATAGTGCCAATGAAATTGGAATCTTCCGCTGAAGATGTCGCTCGTCTCTTCTTCGACCATTGGTATTGTGACAATGGCCTGCCACTAGAAATTGTTAGTGATCGTGACGTTCGATTCATATCAAAGTTCTGGAAATCGCTTCACAAACTTACTGGTGTTTCCCTGAAAATGTCATCTGCCTATCATCCGGAAACTGATGGTTCAAGCGAGCGATCAAACAAAACCATCAATCAATGTATCAGGTTTTATGTTGAGAGAAATCAAAAAGGATGGTCTAGAGCGCTTCCAAAGATTCGGTTTGACATTATGAATTCATTGAACTCATCCACTGGTCTTTCCATGTTTCAACTTCGTTATGGCAAATCGGCGCGTATTTTACCACCATTGGTGACAGGAGAACATCATTTGACCATGGATACATCAACAGATGAAAAAGCAGCCCGTGCCTTTCTTCAGCGAATGGTCGATATTGAAAAGTCGGCACAAGATAGTCTAGCTCTTGCCAAAGTGCAGCAAGCGGTACAGGCAAACAAATCGCGTGGCCCGTGTGAGATCTTTGCATTAGACGATTGGGTTCTGCTTTCAACCTGGCACCGGCGTGACATTTACAAAAAGGCCGGGGAGAGACGTGTGGCTAAATTCTTCCAGAGATTTGACGGACCATATCGAATCACTCGAGCTCATCCAGAGACGTCGAGTTACTCGATTGATATGCCTAATGATCCTGGGACATTCACTTCCTTTTATGTGGATAGACTGAAGCGATTTGTCCCTAATAATGATGAGCTGTTTCCAAGTCGCAAATTCACTATTCCTGATCCAACCATTGTTGATGGACACGAAGAATATGAAATCTCACGTATTATTGACTCTAGAAAGCGTGGAAGGGGTTGGCAATTTTTAGTTCGATGGGTTGATCAACCTCCCAGCGAAGATAGATGGCTATCATACACAGAAATCCAGGATTGCGCTGCTCTCGATGATTGGGTGAAACATGGCGGCGATGGACCTGCATCACTCATAGAATCCGTAAATATGGACTGACCTTTCCGAATATTAACTGACCTTTCCGAATATGGACTAACCTTTCCGAATATGGACTGAGGTTCCCGAACTTGTGCTTTCCTTCCCTCTCTAAATCATTTTTCCATTTATTCCTTATCACCACACTAATTAGACTAAGTAGTCGCTTAAGTAGTTTTACCCATCTCCCATACCACCTTCCTCTGTTTCAAACTCGGTGGGGGTGTAAACGTGCCGTTTACCGACACTCTATTTGTACATATTAGGCTACCGCATACATATATCCCGCTGGCTTCTAGAAGCCGGTATCTCTTCTTTCTTTTATTCTACCATCTTCTCGTAGTACTACGCTCTTCGGAATATAACGCGTTCTACTGTATATCTGTTCCTGTGAGTGTTCACGCCTTAGCGTGTGTTTCCACACGCCCATCAGAGAGCTGACTTTTGATCGTTGCTGTTGCCTGGGCGTAATTGACCGCAATGGTAGGCTCGACCATGGCAATTTAGATGGGGTAGGAAGAGGAGTGGATGTGTATTGCCCATTCATAGTATTCTGTATCCTATGGTCAGATGTAAATGCGACCACTGGAACCAGGGTACAGAGGATCTGAATCAGTCGATAACAACACGTTGACACCGCGTTAGATAGACTGCCTGGACGAAGAACACTGTTGGAAAATTGAAAGGTCCGGCCAGATTGAATACCGGTTTGTCCTGCTATCGTTAGTTAGATCGGTACTCGTATAAGAATCAACATGATAGGAAAGAACACGAGCTAGCGCTGATCCTCTCGATGGAGGCGCACGAACCAGATTGGACATGCTAAAATCACCGTGGCCAATCCCAGCGAGTTGAGAGTCTTGAAGTAGGAGCTGAATATCCCACCTGTAGGCCCGGGATAGAAGTAGGGTGTAGCCGGGGTAGCGTGGTTGAACGAAGATAAGAACTAAATGATGACGGAAGAGGAAAGACACAACCTCGGAGTCATTAGTACTCGGGCGTGCGAAAAGTGATGGTCTCCTAAACACTCACTTCGCACGTATCGATTCACTCAACAAAGAAATTTTGGTCTGACAATTTATGTAAACTTGAACGTATAGAAGAATATGTACAGCCTATGTCTAAAATACCAAAACTTACTGTACATACAAGTTACACCGTACACGAAGTCAACTATAGAAAGCGCTTCCACGATAGATTGGCTTTATAAGTTCCATAGCATAACGCACATGCCGGACACGGGCCCAGTCCAACACCCTGCATATATTGAAATCTATGATATTCCACTTGTGTATGACATTGTGTTTTGGGCACATAGCAGTCTGTGGCGGCGCGCGAACCACATTGGGCATGCGAAAATCGGCGGGGCCAATGCCCGCAACTTGGAAATCTTCAAGCAGAAGCTCGACATCCAAACTGAGTGTTTCGAAGTGAGTCAACTCTGAGGGACGGTGGAGGCATAGAGAAGAACAACTGAAAAACTCACCGGACATCGGAATCTCGGTCATCAGCATATGTATACGAGGGACCTCCCTTATCCAATACAAGTACAGCAATAAGAGGGTCGTTCAGATCCGGTTTCCATTCATTCCAAGGCGATAGATCTTTGAATCGAGTTTGTTCAAGTTCTGGATGTTGGAGTGGACGAAATTTTGTATCGTCCTCCAGCTTGTCGTCGCGTTCGCGATGCTCGTCGTAATGTCGAAACATCCATGGATACTTTGGACGAAGACTGACATATTTTTCGTAAGTGAGAAGGCCATAACGAGAGATATCGGTGTCTTCGAGTGAAGCGGCCCGATAGCATTCAGGCAATTTAGTGGTGAAGAATCCGTAGCAGCGAGGTGCGGCTGATCCAAGAAGTTTTGTGTGTATGGCCATTCGTTCATAAACCCAAGCCTCTCGCGCCAAGTTGCGACAGTGGTTTAACCTGGCGAATTTGACTACAAGTTCAGATGGAAGGGTGTCGTCGGAATTTTGCTGGAATACTCGCGCTGAATACACCACTCCAGTGCCTCCAGAGCCCATCTCCTCGACAAGTTCCAATTCCAGGTGAGCCGCGTTGGTCGGTGGATCAGTGGCAACAAATGTTTTGTCACGGGAATATCTCTCTTTCTCGGTGTTCATACGGTGGGCAGGAAATGTTTCGTCACGAGTCAAGTCTAAGCGAAACGTGTCGCTCGTGACAGTCAACGATGAAAACAAGACAAAGGACTCCTGTGCACGATGAGTGAAGGGTAAGGGTAAGGGTGTCGACGTTGAGCCCTCACCATGGTTGAAATTCAAGTTGGACCACGTGCCTGACCCAGGCACGTGGTTCATCAATAACGATATTGAATGGACACGTGCTTTACTCTCCATTCAATATTGTTATGCCATTAATGGTCCAACTTGACTTTCAACCATGGTGAGCGTTCAACGTTGACACCTTACCTCTTCCTTATTCATCGTGCACAGGAGTCCTTTCACCTGTTTTCATCATTGACTATTACGAGCGACAAGTTTCGCTTAGACTTGACTCGTGACGAAACATTTCCTGCCCACCGTTTGAACACCGACCAACAGAGATATTCCCGTGACAAAACGTTTGTTGCCACTGATCCACCGACCAACGCGGCTCACCTGGAATTGGAACTTGTCGAGGAGATGGCCTCTGGAGGCACTGGAGTGGTGTATTCAGCTCGAGTATTCCAGCAAAATTCCGACGACACCCTTCCATCTGAACTTGTAGTCAAATTCGCCAGGTTAAACCACTGTCGCACCTTGGCGCGAGAGGCTTGGGTTTATGAACGAATGGCCATACACACAAAACTTCTTGGATCAGCCGCACCTCGCTGCTACGGATTCTTCACCACTAAATTGCCTGAATGCTATCGGGCCGCTTCACTCGAAGACACCGATATCTCTCGTTATGGCCTTCTCACTTACGAAAAATATGTCAGTCTTCGTCCAAAGTACCCATGGATGTTTCGACATTACGACGAGCATCGCGAACGCGACGACAAGCTGGACGACGATACAAAATTTCGTCCACTCCAACATCCAGAACTTGAACAAACTCGATTCAAAGATCTATCGCCTTGGAATGAATGGAAACCGGATCTGAACGACCCTCTTATTGCTGTACTTGTATTGGATAAGGGAGGTCCCTCGTATACACATGCTGATGACCAAGATTCCGATGTCCGGTGAGTTTTTCAGTTGTCCTTCTCTATGCCTCCACCGTCCCTCAGAGTTAACTCACTTCGACACACTCAGTTTGGATGTCGAACTTCTGCTTGAAGATTTCCAAGTTGCAGGCATTGGCCACGGCGATTTTCGCATGCCCAATGTGGTTCGCGCGCCGCCACAGACTGCTATGTGCCCAAAACACAATGTCATACACAAGTGGAATATCATAGATTTCAATATATGCTGGGTGTTGGACTTTGCCCGTGTCCGGCATGTGCGTTATGCTATGGAACTTATAAAGCCAATCTATCGTGGAAGCGCTTTCTATAGTTGACTTCGTGTACGGTGTAACTTGTATGTACAGTAAGTTTTGGTATTTTAGACATAGGCTGTACATATTCTTCTATACGTTCAAGTTTACATAAATTGTCAGACCAAAATTTCTTTGTTGAGTGAATCGATACGTGCGAAGTGAGTATTTAGGAGATACAAAAAATGGGCGGACCATCACTTTTCGCACGCCCGAGTACTAATGACTCCGAGGTTGTGTCTTTCCTCTTCCGTCATCATTTAGTTCCTATCTTCGTTCAACCACGCTACCCGGGCTACATACCAGTACTATAATCCTTGTGATGTACTGGCGGAACTCTAGAGGATCGTATCCTCGCTCTGAAGATCCCAGCACGAGGCCCAGTTAGCACCACCAAGAACGCGGTAACGCGTCCTTCTGACACCACTAAATGGTCACGCTCGAACCCACCTTCGTCGTTTGTACTGGGGGAAAAACTTCATCGACCGACTTTTGCTTTACACTGACAGCAAACGCCCAAACGTCCTTCCCAATGTTTTTCGGGCCGCTGATTGTCCCAACAAGTCCCCACTCCCTTCGTTTGCCTCCATCATGCCCGTTCTCTCCCAAATCTCCAACCAGGAGGCTAATCAAGCCCGTGCCAAAGAGCATGAAGCCTTCCTCACCAGAAATGCATCCGTCAGGGATGAAGTATCCAACAAGATCACATCTTTAATCAATTTATATCTTCGAGTATGTGTATGGAAGCCACGGTCGAATTTTCTCGTACTGATAAAGTTTTTTACGTAGACCCGTCACCAAAATACCTCTAGTGTCACCCCCAGGATCCCGCAGGAAACTGCCGCAATCAGGGCGTCTTTCAATGACAGCTCTGGCAACGATCTTCCGAATCACAATGTTTTCAGCCCTTTGTGGCTTCGGCCAGCGCCAGTACTTCATAAAGAGATATCTACTACGCGCAATAGTAAATCAGGCCTGACCGATTGGTGCCTAGTAGCCTATCCTGATGGACTGCCGCGAAGCCAGGTGGCCAGCATCCAGGCCTTCGACTTTTGGAATTACAGCACTCGAGATGTGAAACTCATATATTCTGGTCATCCCAGCATTATCGACAACAAAATTTTTTTTGCGGGATCGCGTTTGGGTGTGTTCAACAACGCGGTCGCGAATAGGCTATTGCGTCAGGTATGTTCGTGGAGTTTTAATTGCCGAACCTTTAGGTTCGGCCTCTGTACGCAAACATCTAACTCATCCTTATCTCCATTTAGGCATGCACTTCCTAATATATCCAAGTCTTGATGCCATATCATTTGTCATCTGCCTCTTCACGTCTAACTCTTACTGCGTTCTCGTTTTGTATACAGCCATGTATTCGGAGGCTCTGTCGTCTTCTTTAGTCCATCAACGTTCAACGCCAGTGTTTTATTGCCCTCACCTTTCTACCGTTTCCGCATTACCGAGCACGTAGCCCTCACACAAATCTTCAAAGTCCAGGTGGAGAATCTGTAGATGGCTGTTTCGATAAAGGTTCCGGATCGAACACTTCTGGTAGGACCGAATGTGTTCTTGATCCTCTAGATGACACGGTTTACCCTAACACATGGAAGTTGAGGCCGTCCCAGCGGCGTCTGCAGCACCCTGGCCCGGGGCAGATATTTCAAGTTCAAGTTCGGGGATGAAGTTTGTGGCAATGTCACCGTCCTTATCTGCCAACCGCTCAAGGCCTATCCCAAGGGTACGGTCCTCGAACTTAGCAGGCGCCCTCGAGAACGGGCATGATGGAGGCAAATGAATGGAGTGGAGACTTTTTGGGACAATCAGTGGCCCGAAACACATTTGGAAGGGCGGTTTGGCCTTTGCTGTCAGTGTAAAGCTGAAAAGTCGGCCCCTCCTTATCTTCCTATCCATTCACCTTCCCTCTGACATCCCCGACCTTTCCCTCCCTAACCACTTTTATTATTCCCTTCGTAATGTCGACACCGGCGACTCAAACTCCTCCTGCACTTGCCTGCCCTCCTGTCCCTGCTTTCGGCGGCGCACATACAGCAAGAATGCGCAGTAATGGAAAAATCTTCTGTAATGGATACACGTACTTTAACTCCTCTGCATCTGCTATCAGGGCTGGAGCTGAGGCCGAGAGAACGAGGAACAGGCTAAGGCTCGTATTTTGAACACTTTCGCACTTGGGATTGCCTATAATACGTCTTTTGCAGTCGGCTTTGGAGCCTGTCAGAAGATTGGCGGCGGCGGCGGCGTCGTTTTTGTCCCACATCCTCCTCCTTACTCCTCTCCTTCGTCTTTATTCTACGATATCAGCCCCCCCCCAAGACAATTCACACTCTCTCGACCTTGGTTTCTTCCACTTCGAGGCCCTAAATCGGGAGAGAATGTGACCATAGGGAGCGATGAAATCATGGATACGGGTCCACGACGGACATATGCGATCGCTATTTTCGCCTTTTATCCTATTACACGGAGCGGAGCTGTTACTCATTCGTTCGTTGTCTTTCTGGAAGCGACGATAACCGCCGGTGAACCTGAACAGAACACACAACGAGAATTAGTATACATAGCAGATACATGCATTTCACCCTTGTATTCCTATCTTTTTCTACCACGTTTATCGACAAGTTGATTTGATCTGTTCCCGTGTATAGTGAATCATCGCGAGCAAGATAGCGAGCTGATCTTCAATGCCAGTCCGAGAGGATCAGACACTTACAAACTGATGTCTTCCTAAGCTGACCTGATTCTGCAGCCGGAATTGACCTGATCGTTCTTAAACAAACTACTTGTTTTTTTTTTTTTTTGAAGCAGGCCGATTCCGTCGGAAAACTCCTGCAAGTCGAGTTTTCTTTCGTGATAAACGGGGTCATGAGTCTTCGTTGTACAGGATATGTTTGGAGTGGAATGTTGGGAACCAAATCTAATCGTCGACATAAATGAATGCGTGGGTAACACTAGTACTACTCAAGAGCAACTAGAGCTCATGACCTCGGCTTTGACCTTTCTTCCACCTCGTAGTTTCCAACTTATCGTACAGTTGATCTTAAAAGATTCAGCCTGTCTGTCAAATGTCGCGATCATTATGCGCGGGTTCCTCGTCGAACAACGGCTACTCATAGAACACTATAGTATTCAAGGGCAACTGGAGCTCATGACCTTGGATTTGAACGATCATACGCCAATTGAGAGATTCAAGATGTCTGTCAAATATCGCGGTGGGCTAATTACATTGGGCCCGACCTGACACTTGTGCGGAAAAATTGAACTTCTTCAACCGATCCATGTTACGATAAGAACTCCCATCGATGAGGAAAGATCAGGTATTCTGATTACCCATACCAGACCTTCGACGGGTATATAAACATCTAACTCGTCCTACGTATCATATACACACTTTCACTCCGATTCAGATAACTTGAAGTTTATCCTCATCCTATCATGTCCGACTATACTGGCCCCGGCGTCTATCGACTACATCCCGAGCATGCCCCAAGTACTGTGGCGCATCTACCGGGACCTAACAACGCCAACGGCACCCAGGCTACAATCTGGTAAAGATATTGTTGTATCCGCCTACTCCTACTATACCTCAACACTTACACTGGATGTGTAGGACCGCATCTGTGACCGCTGACCATCTCAAGTGGGTAATTGCGTACGCAGGCCAAGAAGAATACTTCATCCTCAACTACGCAACTGGAGGCTATTTAACCTCTGAAGGTATGATGGGGCATAATTGCAGCAACGATATATAGGACCTGCTGACAACTCCACGTTCGTATAGCTGGCGGCAAAAACGATGGAAAGATTACTGTCAATTTGATCGCTCCGAGCGACAAGAGGGCCAGATGGAAGATTGTACCCGCACGAACTGGAACTGGGTCGTATTAGTAGGTTTCCACCTCACTCGAATTAGAAAATCCTACCAAATTCTAATTTGTACTACGTTTTTAGCATCGAAAGCGTTGATTCGCCCGGTGTTGTGCTTCACGTCCCTGGCGCAGCCACGGCTAACAATAGTGCCATGACACAGTGGGCCAAGTCTGCAAACCAAGCGCATCTGCGATTCTTCATCAGACTCCCCTAGAAAGGATTGAAAGGTTTACCTGGCAGCAGAGGTTATATGCGAAATCGTCGGAAGTTAAAATATATGTAAAATATATGTTGTGGAAAATCCAAGCGTCACTGTTAAAGCAATAAAGTGAGGTTAAGCCGCGGCAGTGCACGGAATACGCATTGGTCCCAGAAAAATGCACAATCCAGCCTGACACAAGAATCCGAGCCCGGCAAACGGTTGGCAGGGTCATAATGTGCCTATTCTACGTAGCATATTTTCCTGGAGATTTTCACCCCATAGCTCATATTCATCTCGTTGGTGGTTTGACGCCACTGGGACTCGAATTCATCGTCTGCACCAACCGGAGCTCGGAGTCCGGAGTCTGGACGTCAAAACACGTGACTGAAGAACGCGCGTCTTGGTTTCCGCTTGCGTTCATTTATCCTCTTTCACCAATACCAATACCACCATGTTCTTGACGCGTTCAGAATACGGTAGACATATCTTGTCCCTCCTCCGAATATTCATTCGCTGATCTCGCTTTCAAGATCGTGGTGTAAACACCTTCTCGCCTGAAGGTCGGCTATTCCAAGGTACGTATGGAACTGCTACGTCCTGATTGGTGCTTTGAACCGAGCAACTAATACTTTCCTTTGTTGGTTTGTAGTGGAATATGCCATCGAAGCAATCAAGGTTGGTTATCTGCCATATTATCCATACAAATCCTCATAATGTTCTGAACAGCTCGGCTCAACAACCGTCGGCGTTCGCACAGACGAAGGCGTCATTCTCGGCGTTGAAAAACGGACGCAATCCCCCCTCCTTGAATCATCTTCCATCGAAAAAATCATGGAAATCGACACTCACCTCGGTTGCGCAATGTCAGGTCTAACCGCAGACGCACGTACCATGATCGACCACGCCCGAGTTACGGCCCAGAATCACTCATTTACTTACGATGAAAAGATCAAGGTGGAGAGTGTTACGCAGGCGGTGTGTGACCTTGCGCTGAGATTTGGAGAGAGTGTGCATGATGAGGAGGCGATGATGAGTAGACCATTTGGGGTTGCGCTATTGATTGCTGGGATTGACGAGTTGGGTCCACAACTGTATGTTTCTCTTTTTCTTCCTTCCTTAGCCATCTTCCTTATTCAATATAGATATCACACCGACCCATCCGGTACCTTTGTCCGCTACCAAGCCAAAGCTATCGGCTCAGGCTCAGAAGCAGCCCAAGCAGAACTTCAAGACAAATGGCACTCCAAAATGACGCTCAAGGAAGCCCAAATCCTCTGTCTCCGTATTCTTAAGCAGGTCATGGAGGAAAAACTCGATCGTCATAACGTTCAAATCGCACAGGTCACAACAGACAAAGGGTTTGAGATTTTGGATGAGACCAGGTTAACGGGGATCATTGAGGAAATGTAATAATTGAACATTTCGTATAAACTGTGTACTAGAAAGGGTCCAATGTCCAAGATATATACGACGCACCAAAAAACCTACAAAAAAGTGTCCGAAGCGTCCGTCCAAGATACGACTAGTAAACATACATGCACAGTCCACGTCATTCCAAGGTCCATGTCTACTCGTTTCAAGTTCAAGGTCTCGACAATTCCTCCCTCCTATAGAACCAGAAATAGCCAACGACGATAATCAACTGACACCCCAACGCAACCCAAAAAACTGGCTGTACAACCGGGGAATTTCCCCAACCCTCCGTCCAAGGATCCCAAGTTCCAAAATTCGGGAACACACTCCCTGGTCCGACCCCATCAGGCGAAGTAGCCCTCGCGAGCATGACCACTGCCGATCCTAATATTTGTGAGAAGGATAGGGTAGCCAGGACATGCAGTCGTGACAGTGTCTGGAGGAGGATCATTCCTGGAAATAACAAGGTTTTTATTGATTTATGACTTCTGAGTAGGCGAGAAGGCACGCCTTACCTAGTCCTACACCTTGAATTGCATCAAGTACAGCGAGCCAGAGCCAGAGGCTGATACTTAAGTAAGGTCCGGAGGAGTGTGGACCCCAAGGAACGTACGTCGCCAACGAAGAAGTTCCCCAGAGCATCTAGAGTATAGACGGATGAGTAAGAGCTGTTTGATGAGTATCAGACGTGATTATATGTTTACCTGACACCACCGCGGCGCACCCAACCCAACCGCAAATACAGGAAGCAACCACGTATGTGTCTTACTGAAATGACTTAACACGACCAGACATAAACCCCATACTACAATGAAAAACCCAAGCACGAGAAATAAGATGTGTAGTTTTGGAATGTTGACGTTCCACAGGTAGGTCCAGTTTAAGCCATAGGGCTAAAGAAAAGGATCATGTCGAGTCTGAATTTGGTAAACTCGGGGAGAAAGAAATGAAAGACGTACACCACTCAACCAATAATCACGTAAGACCTCGGATATGAGGAACCATATTACAAGTTTTCGACGGAAGAGCGTAGTGAGGAAATGTGACACCTTTGGTGGAGTTTGCCGGTAAAACTCTAAATGATCAGTGATCAGTATTCCCGGTCCCTCCACACAAAACAACATCTTTCTTCACCTGGAAGACCTCGATACAACAAGAACGCAAACAAGAAACACATCATCGACAGCGGCCAAACGATGATCGTCAGCCACCATGGAGCGACATACGATGGGGAATGATCGTTCAAAGTGAATCCCCAGTACCAGAGTGCAGCTACCCAGACCTGCTGCGACCCTTGAACAATACAGGCACGGTATACCCATACTTGTGTAGCAGCTCCCTAGAGATACTCGTAAGCGTATAAGATATGGTAATGGCGAGGTCAACGTACCGCTTCCTCTCCAAAATTCAGCGCAAAGAACGAAAACCCCGCAGCTGACGCGGCCGCATAACACCATGTCGCCACGCTGGACAAGATCGTATGTAGTGGGTGCAGTGAACCAGTAATGGAAGGTAGCCCGATCAAGAAAAATGCAACGCCGAAGAAAGGCCAGGGTAGAGAAAGAGCGTATCTTGCGGGTCTGATCCTACAAAGTCCGTACCATATCGCAGACGAGAGGAGGAATATACCGCCGATGATATACAGCTGGGTGTTGCTTTGCCAATTTCGACCGCTGAGGAGGGTCATCTGAAAGCTTGTGGCGCTTAACATCTGCGAGCGAAAGCGTTAGGCATGATTGAATTCGGGGAGTGAAGGTCCCATACCTGTCCTAAGGCAATCATGATCGTGTAAAGAGGCCATCCTTTGATCTCGCGAGCCAGAGCAATTTGGATGCGGTTCATTGGAAATTCTGGAGCAGTTCGGAGTAGAGCGCTTGGTTGCCCGTATTCGGCTGGTGTCATCGTTCCTGTCTCGGGAGCTGTAACGGTCCCACAGCAGTTAATATCGGAAACCGAGAAAAAGAGATATAGGTACTTACTGCCTGGTTGGGAATACTTGTTCAAAGAGTCGCTGCTGCCCCATATGGAGCTTTTACTTGCACTTGCGGAAGAAATCCTCTTCCGTCGGACTTTGTCAAAAAAAGCCTCTTCACTCCTCATCAAGTATTTTTCGATGGAAAGACCGTGTTCAGAGTTTTTAGCATTGAGGGTCTCCAGACGACGCACAAAGTTCGCGGTAACACTTCCGTCTGCGTCTGTGAACTTTTGTATTGATTTGGTCAGGAACAAGAAATTATTGGAGAGAGAAGCTGTTGGCGTACCGAGGCTATGACCTTGTTCAAAGGAGAATCGGACTTGCTTTCGACAATTGAAGCTATTGATTCTGATGATCCGGTCCTTGAGTGCCCTCCTAGTCGGGACATACTGGTGCTAGCTCCATCAAGGAAAGGATCAGGTATTCTTCGACGGTCCCGAGCGACCATCCGGTTAACTCGTTCCAAGAAGTTTTCATATTCAGTTGGGTGAGTCTCTGCTCCAGAAACGCCATCCAACGCCGTGGTAAGATCTTCCTCGGCATCCGAAGCGTACGAGAAACGATGGTCCCTGGGATCAGAAAACAGGTCGATGGGTTCATTGGTGACCGGGACCAAAGCCTCTACAGACGCTCGACCACTTGAACCAGAACTATCAAAACCAGAACGCCCGCGCATCATCCCCACGTCCGACGTAGATTCCTCTTGGGCATGCCATTCTTCTGCGTCAGGTACCGGCTGAGGTTCGTAATATAAATCCCCGTCTGTCGGTCGCCACGCATTTTCACCAGCAAGATTGCGGCTCATCGTGATACTGCGACGATGAAAATCTTCTATTCGTTGACGCCACTCGACTACAGGGAAACGCTGAAGGGCAGAACGCGCACGAAGAACGGCACGTTCCTTATCTGTTGACCTGAGAGCCATTTTGATTGTCTTGTTCAATTGCGACAGCATATGCGAGGTCGAGCTTGATTCCACAGGGAACCACCACCCAGGCATCAATCCAAGACCTCCGAGACGACTACCAACACCAAGAGCGCCTTTCCTACCAAATTCAACAGCCACCAAGCCAAAAGGTTCATCTCGAGATGGAATGAGGGCAAAATCCGCTCCGCTGAATAGATAGGGGGGTAGAGCTGTGAATTCAGGTTTGGAGTAAACGCGACCGGGATACATGTCCATGAGTCGAGTCAATTTTTCTGCAGCAAGGCGTCCATAGAGATCAATGACTGGGCCAACCGTGACCAGCTGAATAGACTCGTCCGCTTCTAGTCTACAAAAAGATGTGAGTAGTAATCGCGAATCAACGAACGAGAAAAGCGTACAGTCCAGGCATAACATCAGCAATCAAGTCAATCCCTTTCTGTTTGGACCATCTTCCGACAAAGACAAAGAGATTCGAGTCGGGGTCCTCGTCAATGCCCGCCCACTCTTGAGCTTGTCGTTTTAATTCGGGTCGAGCGGCGTCAGCCTTGTGGTCAGCTTTGATCCCTCGTGCTTTGACAGGATTCGCATCCAATGCAGCGATATCCGTCGGATCTGGATTTGGGAGGGAGTCGACATGCTTGAGCGTCCAAAGAGCAGGATATCTTGCCCAACTACGTTTTCCATATTTATCCGACACACCAGCAACACCGACACTCTTCTGATGTAGACTGATAAACGCAGCAGCGGCGTGTAGGAGGTTGAACGTATTCCCAAACTGAACATATTTCTTGCAGATTTCCTTGGAAACGTTGAAAGCCGAACAGACCTCTCTTGTTTCTTCCTTGGTTCGGAGAGGCCATAACCCTTGGAACTCGGCGTTGTGCAGTGAGAGAGAGACGGGAATGACTTTGGGAAGAAGATAGGTAGGAGCCAAAGCCCCATGATAGTCGTTGATATGGTACACGTCGATCATCGGATATCGACGGATCGTAGCGGCAATGGCCTGGTTCCAGGCAGAGTAGAAGATGGCGGAGCTTAAATCGTCCATTCGAGCGGGATAAGGATCAGCTTTGGTCTGAGATCGGAAAACCGGACTATCGAGGATAACGTAGGTGATGTGGTCGACAACGTACGTTTCGACATTGATGAGGTACGACTCCCTGAAGATGACCACCTCGATGGGTTCATCGGGATCTCCTGAGGGATACTCCAAGTCTTTGACCTTTGGGACGACCCAGATGAGATCAACATCCGTCATCGCTTTTCCCATTAAACTAGACATGACACCTAGACCACCAATCTTGACTTTGATGTTCCAGCCCATGATTTCGTACTCGAGCGTGGCAATCATTACCGTCCGTCGTTTCTGCTTGTTCTCCGGCCATCCTATCATCTTGTCCACATCCTGGCTATGCACAGCAAGTTTCTGGTCGACCACTGCAAGTTCCTCGTCAAGATCACGCAAAGGAGACTTTTTGCGAGAGAGAAAGACAGGCAAGTAGGACAATTTAGTAACCCCATACTTGTTATGCTCGATACCATAAAACGTCAGCATGAAGATCCCAACGGCAAGACTGGCGGTGAAGATCGGGATGGAGACAAGGAGACCGTAAACGATCATGCTAATCGCGGCTGCTCCACGCGGCTGCAGAGACCAAGTCATTGTCAAGTCGTCTACAAGGATGGACCACGATAGATACGGTGAAGGCGGGGCAGACATGTTGACATAATTCGGAGATTCAGTGTTGGGCGGCAGACGATCTAGAACCCCATCGTTGTCTGCATCGCCGTAGTAGTAATCCGTTACATCCAAGCCCCAAACGTTCAGCTGAATGTAAGATGGCCAGGAAGCCATAAGGCGGAGCTCCCACTTTCCATCAGAGTTGAGAACAAACTGAGAATCCAACCCTCGGTCATTCCCCCACTGGTTGAAAGCGCCCCTCGCGAGGAACTGTGGGACACGACGAGGGGAGCCAGAATATCCCCAGTCCGCGTGAGCAATGTTTTCAGTCGTCATAGTCGCCTCGCTCCAATCTACAAGCAGAACCTTGCCTCAGTATCACGCCATGTCCAGGATAAAGAAAAGAGAACATACATTGTACCATGATATGAGTACCCTTCCAAAATGTATTCGAACTGGCGAAAAACGACATGTTCAGCGTGGTGGAATCCTCCCAGTTCGTCCAGTTCGTCCAAGTCTGTCCAAAGTCCATCGAATATCGGAACATATCTGCGCCATAAGCCGAGTGGGTATAGGTAAATTGACCATGATCAAACGTCAGTGCTGAGCTGTTGTAGTCATTCATGGGAAAGACCATGACATTGCCCGATCGACCTTTCCTCAGTAAAAGATGATCCACAGCCTACCAAAAAAAATTTAAGATACATCCTCATGAAAAGAAAAAACAAACATACCCCAGTCGACAGCGCTCCCGAAGACGAAGGATTGTTCACTGTCAACACCAACACCCCATCTGGAAAGTCCGTCACTGTCGCGTTCCACACCCACACAGTCTGAGCCGCCCCTGATACTGACCCCGTCGCAAGTCCCGAATCCGTCGCCGGTCCACAGACGACATTCGTAATCGACGGTGAGGACCCATGTCCAGAACTCGACATGTTCAAAGACACGCTATTCGTCACACCACCGCAATCCATCTCCACACTAAACTTGAGAGACACGTTCACTGCCGTCGTCCCATCGTCCGCCAAAACTCTCGCATCGTGCCCAGGGACAAATCCAGTCAACGCAGGGGGCGTCTGGGTCCAATCGGTATCAAGAACAAGAACCTTGAACCCATACGGATCCATTGTGATGCTCCCCATACACCCAAAATACGGAGCCATCCCGTTATTGAAATACGGGGAGAGTGATTCCTGCAGCGTGTAGTTCTCAAACGGGTACAGCAAATTGCGAACGACCGTCCCAGCCTGATAGGGAGCCGAGATCCACTGAGGACCCTGACAGTCAAACTCCCATGTCTTAGTAGCGTTCTCGTTTGTCATAAAGAACC
This sequence comes from Collybiopsis confluens, assembly GCA_013368555.1. Classification (NCBI taxonomy): domain Eukaryota; kingdom Fungi; phylum Basidiomycota; class Agaricomycetes; order Agaricales; family Omphalotaceae; genus Collybiopsis; species Collybiopsis confluens. The sequence goes on along the minus strand of JAACJN010000135.1, from coordinate 85,744 downwards.
AAATCGTGTCGTTCCTTGTGCCGTTCAAAGTTTGGACATTCGGTATGGCACCTCTGGAGATGGACCATAATCCTACTTGAGTGGGGACTCCCCCTGAACCGGGACGTTCAAAAAAGTATGTCCAGTTTCCGAGTTCGGTAAGACTGAACCCATCTAGAAGCGCAGAGTAGGTGTTGCGTAGAAAGTTGAACTGCGTGAAGAGTCGTCGGGAAGGAGCGGTGGGATCAAAGTGGTCGAGAGCGTTCCAATCATCTTTGCAGCCGATGAGAGCTCTTCCGAGGGGCATGTTGAAGTATTGAGTGGATCCAAGCTGGTAGCAGCCGTGTCGCTTCCAGGCTTGATTTGCGGGCATGGCTTGACGCCTATGAATGGGGGAATTGAGTCATCTGGTAATAAGATGCCAATAAGAAAGGAACTCACCCATACAAGTAGTTATTCGCTGTATTATCGTAAGTGTAAAAGTTCTGCTCCTCGCCGTAGTAATACTGACCAAAAATCGAATCGGCCTTTCAGCCCAAAAGGAAATCATTATACTGAAACAACTCACCATAACCAATCCAGGCATTACCATCGACGTCACGAACGTCCCCAATACACTCCTCTCCGTTCCATTCGACAAACTAGGCCACCTAAACACGTCAAAATTACTCGTCCCAAACATGTGCCTTGGATCCACAGCCCCAGTTTCGGCGTTCAAGAAATCGTTGTCTACGAACATTTCATTCCAAGCGGTGATGAAATCCGTCGAGACATCATATGCCACCTGAAGGTTACCGTCCATGCCAAGGAAGGACGTCAGGGAGCGGTAGATGGAGTAGTGGAACGCACAACCGTCGAGAACGTTTAGACCGGGGTCGCGTAGAAAATATTGGGACATTGAAGGTTGAAGTGTGGCTGCGACGGATATATCGGAGGGACGCATGCCTGGAGTACGGCCGCGGCCGCTGGGGAATAGGATCAGTGATTAGAGGAAAAAAGAGAAAATCGTTGGGGCTCACAGATACAGAGCTCCGAACGTGTCACCACCAGTTACCTCCCCTGCGTCAAACATCAGTAACGTGTTCTCCGGCATCGAATGAAGCACATCCGTACCTGCAATATAAAAATTTTGCTTCCCAAGCTTCCGAGCACACGCCCTCGTTGCCAAAGACCACTGCGCAAGCGCATCCACTGTAACCTGCAACGACTTATCTATTCTTATCGCATCGATATCCAACGCCGTTATCACCATGCACGAAAACGTCGTAAGCTTTGGCAACACCGAAGGCTTCCACTCCCTCAGCCGATCCTGGACCGAAGCAAACTTTGATAGTTGGCGTTGCCAATCTGGGAACACGCCAAAGGCCTCTATATCTCCGTACTGATCAAAGTCAGACTCATGGCATCCACGGGTGGTGACGTTGACAATGGTTCCGTCGTCATTCCAGAATTGAGGAAGAATACAGGAATCGTTACGGATATTGCTGATCTGCGGGATCCCAGTGTGCAAACATTCGGACGTTTAGAAAGTAAAAAAACCGACCTGGAAATCCTTATACTCTGTAAAATTCCAGGGTATGTAGCCGGGCTTAAGCCATTCGCCGTCGTATTCTGAAAGGGTGAACGGAGCACTTGTATTGAGGAATCTATCAGGGCATTAGATGGCAGTGTGAAAAGAACAAGATCATGACGTACCCTTTGAATCCAACCAAATTGCTCATAGTTCCAACTGTCAGATCAGCCATGAAGTACATTCCTCTAGCGTGGATTTCGTCAATGGTCGTTACCCAGTCATCCCATGTACCCCAATGAGGATCGAGTACGGAAAAGTCGAGGGGAGAGTAGCCTACGGGGATATGTCAATGTCAAGCTTTCACCAAGCGAAGACGGAGGCGACTCACTATCGGCCTGCCAAATCATATTCAAGAACGGGGTCCCGGAAATGTAGATCACTTTTATCCCCATTCCCTGGAGATAATCCAACCGAGCGACAAGCCCTTTCAAATCGCCTCCGAAACGAAGCTGAGTTTCTCGAACGTCTGCTTCGTACATCGTCCCGAAAAAGTCATCGTTGGATGGGTTTCCATTGGCCCATTTGTCTAGAAGAATCGTATAGACTGGTTGAGCCCGCCAATTGTCTGGTGAGCGAGTATATGTCGTGTTCTTGCGAGTCGTAAAGTATTCCGTAGGATCCGAAGTATTTTGGTTGACATTTAGATTGTATGCCGTGAGCTGGTCGTTGTAGGGAGAAGCGTGAGCGACGTGAGAACATAGAAAAGTGGCCAACAACGCGAAACCGATGGCCAGGAGACCCATGGCCGACGTCGGGATGAAAGAAAAAGAAAAGAAACGGCGGACCGCTGGATCTGCTTCTATATGAGTTGACTGTTCGAGGCTAAGCTTGGAACTTTATAGCGTGCTGTTCCGAGGAGGATTCTCAGCCCAAAAAAAGTAAACTCGTGCCCAGCGCGTGGCTTGATTCGCAGTGTGTTCGGGCTTTCTTTCTCATGCGTGGCCGAGGGGACCTACATGGAAATAAGCTTGCATTCAGCCAAATATCGAAAAAATCAGCGCACCGAGGCTTTTCCCGTCGGCCAAGCTTCCAGGTTCCGGAGAGACGCAACCCACAGGTCGGAGACCAAATTGCTACTGACGTATTCCATTATTAATGCGGGAAAAACATTCTTCGCGGGAGAAAATCTTTTCGAATCGGTGGAGGTGAAAGGCATGGAGGTGGTAGCTGTTCAAGTCTGCTCGGAGGCAAATTGACGTTGACGTTGGAATTCAAATTGAGCCGTCGGTAACAGTCTCGTGACTGTGGGAGTACATTACGTAGCGCGTTTCAGCGCGTCAAACGCGTCTTCCTAAATCCCTGGTACCCACTGCTGCTGCTGGAATGAGATGGCACTGGACGGCTTTCATTTGTATCCGGGGTACTTGTGTCCAAGTCTTTGCTCGTACCCGGCAAGAGTCTCGTGATCATCACCGTCAGACCAAGTTGAAACGCGTGACCACTAAGAGACGCGTCTTTCAGTCTCCCACCATAACACTCGGTGAGTAGGAGTCGCTTTGTGTCTGATTTCGCGCTAATTTTTTCCTAGACTCCCGACTGACCGTTATCTGGTTCGTAACAGAGCTTATCGGCTCGAATGAATCCAGCGGGAATTTACATTCATTCGTATACAGGTCATATGCTCCCCTGATAGACTTACTATAAATACTTGGTATCGGTGTACCTCAACCGCATCCAAATTCTCCCTGGATCCACCGCGTAGACGATGCACAGCGAATACGGGTATAACAAGTTTCTCGGCGCCTGGATTCCTCTCCGACTACCGAGTTCGTCCCTCGTCATCTCCGTCTTGCTAGTTCTTTGCTCGACTATCACTTCGACAGTTAGCCAAACACTCAATTATCATCTGAACCTATACTGACGCGAATATCGCAGACATTTGGTTACGATGGTTCAATGATGTGAGTTCTATGTTCCTATCCACACTCTTTCACTCTAATGTCATATCGACAGCAACGGCCTCAACATCCTCCCTTCTTATATCAACTACTTCTCCCTCACTCCCGCCACCACGGGGCTCAATACTGCCTCTCTCTGGATTGGAGGTTGCATCGCCGGGCTGACATATGGAAAAATAACCGATGCCATAGGTCGTCGGCCAGCGCTCTTCTGGGCAGCAATATGCACCCTTGTCGCAGTCATTCTCCAAACAGCAGCCCAGAACGTCGCCATGTTCGTCGTCGCCCGTATTATTCTTGGATTCGGTACCTCAGCCTCAGGACTAACAGGTCCAGCATACCTAGCTGAGACCCTCCCCTTGCACTGGCGTGGATGGGGACTGGGTGTTTTCAACGACTTTTATTATGTAGGTGGCCTTATTGCAGCGGGTATTACATTCGGAACTTCCTCCATGTCTTCGACATGGGCATGGCGTATCCCGTCCCTGATTCAAGGCATCTTCAGCATACTCTGTATCGTCATCCTCCCTTTCATCCCCGAATCTCCTCGATGGCTTCTCTTCCGCGGTAGAAAGGACGAAGCTCACCTCGTTCTAGCACAAACTTATTCTAACGGAAATTTGGACGACAAAGTTGTGTTGGCGCAGTTAAAGGAGATAGAGGATACTTTCGAGCATGAAAAGAATGCGGGAGAGACGTTGAGCGTGATGCAGATTTTTAGGACAAGGACAGCGAGGAAGAGAGTATTGTTGGCCGTTTCGGCGGCGGTGTTTAGTACGATTGCTGGTAGGTATTCTAACTCCAGCTTCTCTTTCAAAATTTTCTGACCAGAAAATAAACAGGAAACGTTATTGCTTCATACTACCTTGGCTCGATGCTTACGAACGCAGGTATATCCAGTACCACCAAACAACTCCAAATTGTACGTCTCTTTTTCTGGCCCCCCGCTTCCATAAATACTCACTCTGCAAGGATCATACAGAACATTATTCTCAACGCATTCTGCCTCGTGTGCTCGATCTTTGGAACATACTATATCGACAGATGGGGCCGTAAAATGACCGCAGTCATCAGTACCACCCTTCTTACCGTCTTTCTCTTCCTCGTCGGCGCCCTAACAAAAGTATTCGGCAACTCAAATAACACTTCCGGAGTATACGCTACTGTAGCAATGATCTTCTTATTCCAAGGCGCCTATAGTATCGGATGGACGCCAGTTCTGTATCTCTATCCACCAGAGGTGCTCAACTACCCGATACGCGCAAATGGGATGGGAGTATTCCAATTTTTCCTCAATGGCGCTGCGTAAGTCACATTTAACTTATCTCTCCTCCGTTTTGTTTTCGTTGGTGATATGACATGATATTTACCCCTGTTGCTTAGCCTTCTCATTGTGTTCACAATGCCCGTTTCACTCGCTAGTATCGGTTGGAAAACATACATGATCAACGGAGCTTGGGATATTCTCATGCTTTTTGCGATACTGTACTACTGGATCGAGACAAAGGGCAGGACGTTGGAAGAGATCGATGAGTTGATTGAGGGGAAGAAACATAGCGATGTTCCGGATCTGGAGAAGATTATCAAGGGAGAGGGAATGCTGAGCGTTGAGTCGGAGTTCCGAGAGAAGGAAAACTTGGATTCAGAGCACTAGTACTACATATACTCGGTATTTTCTGTGGGAGTTCACTTAAACTTGTTACGTTACCATTTGGTCTCTCGGAAAAATGGTGAAGTGCGTTATCCCAGGGGATCGCGTAGCTCAAATTATCCTCGGTATAAAACGAGATGACCCTTGTTTAACCGCCCCACCTAAATAAGGCACGTTTCCTGTGTGACGGCGACCTGTTCCCGAAGGTCAGTGTGTACGACCAGTCAACACTTCGGATTCAGAATTATTTTTGCCGAACCTATAGGTTTGGCTTCTGTACGCAAGCCCTTTGCTCTGGACTTACCTCCGTTTAGTGATTTATACCTCAAATTAGGGTTACATAACTGTATTATTGCTGATTAATACTGATCCTTGCCGCTGTTTCCGCTGTTGACGCGTTGACGTGTGACTGAACGATTTCCATTTCCAACATTCAATGAGTGTTTTTCAGACAAAAACCCGCTTTCTTCCTCAAATGAGAAGATAGAGTATGTACATATATTACTTGGCTGCCAACACAAAGCAAACACCGTCTAACGGACGCAAAAAAACTGAAATATATCAAGTTCAGACCATATTCTGCCCCTTTCGGCTCGTAATTCAGGTTTCACAGACGGACCCCCGAGATCTCAAGTACTTCGTTAGCTTAAGAGCTAAACCCATTGATACTATGATAGTAGTACTTAGAATAAAATTTTCAATTTCTACTTATATATTGTAGTGCTCAAAAGAACGAATGAAAATAATCATTTCTCAATAACCTAAAGGATTTCTGAAAACTAAGTTTTCCAACTGAATATCAAGTGAAATGAAAGATTAAGAATAGGAACTACTTTTTGATAAACGAAAAGGTCTGCAGAGATGTAATTTTTATGGCATTGTTTCCCGCCTTCCGAAAATTTATCTATTCAATGGATGAAAAGAGCAATCTATTGAAAGAGAGAGTATCAGACGAGTAGAAAAAGGAATAGAAACATTACCTTTCAGCTACCCTTTTTTGCGCAATGGAAGACTGGACAAAACATGAACTTTCCGATGGGTTGATAGGATGCAGCTGTGTCACTGCGTTGATGCAGCTGCGTCCTTTCGAACCAGCGGAAACTACAAGTTTTGGGCCCATTTTTGTTGCCGGCGAAAGGTAAGTAGAAAATTTAAGTTTCTATGGCCCTTTCGGCCGTTCTGATAGTTCCTATTTTCACTACTCTTTTCATCCGTTGAAGATATGGCATTTCACTTCAAAGGGAATGTCGTTGAAAAGTGCATCTTTTTGCGGCCATTTCGGTCAAAGGGATAAAGAAGGTATCGAGTTGCGTTTCAGCGAGTTTGATACCTTACTAGAAATATTCAGTTTCATTTTTGCTTCTGTAGAAACAATATATTTTGCTCGCTCTTTCTGAAGTACTGATACATGAGTGGAAAGTCTTAGTTTTAGTACAGCAATCCGCTCGACGGATTTTTTTCTAGAACCTGTGTGATTGTAAATTTGTAATGCCTCAGTGTGGCTCGAGTTGTACACATTCGGATAGTCACTCAGGCTCTTGATAGGTTCGGCCCTCGCCGCTCGCGGCCATACCCCCCAGTTATTGAAGCTCACTATAACTCCGCGATCAACAGCATGGCTTTGCTTTTGATTTCCATTACGGAACAGAGACTTTATCAATGACGGCTTCCTAACACGAACCTGAGGTAACGGTACTGGGAGCGAGCCTGAGTTGAGCAAACTTGGGGAGTTTGTCTGAGTAGCCACTGGCAAGGCAATTGGTGGTCTACGCCTGAGAGGCAGTTGTGTTTTATTTGGACCGGGATTTGAAGAACTTGAAGGATCCGAGTGGGTCAATTGGGTTTGAGAGGAAAATGGAGGTGCCGGTGAGCTGGGAATAAAGCCATTGTGCTCTCTGTGTTTGCCATTTTGAGGCCTCCGAGCCCCTTCTGATTCGGCGGACTGATAATGGGAACGAGCAAAGGTTTTACCATCGGATATAGTTGAGGCACTTAGAGGAGGTGGAGACAGTGGAGATTGGCCTTGAGTGGAGGAGAGCGCAAGAGGGACGTAGATAGGATAGGGAATCTTGGGGAGGGAGATGACGTCGACTCCTTTCACTGGCAGCTGGAGCCTGGTTCTGAGAAGGAGGCTGACACGTGAGACCACCCTGAGGACGTTCACGAGAGTGAGCCCTAATTCCATGAGTTGGACCGACTTCCATTGGAGAGAGTGGGGCATACAACGATCCATCACGATGGTGCTTCTCAGTGATAATGTCAGGAGCGGGACCATCGCGGAAAGGACTGAGGGAAGGGGCTCGATTGTGCTACAAGGACAATCTCTAAATAAATGGAAAGGGTGTGTAGTAACCAAGAGGCTATTCACCTGTTTCTGTCGCTCGTATGCGACCACGAACTGAAATAAGATATCGGCATTATCGTGATCAGCCATAGGGGGGGGACCAAACATTGTTTCGTTGAGAGTTTTTGATATTTGATCTGCCGACGGACGTTCTTCGAAGTTTTGCGCCCAGCAGAGAGTAGTAAGGTCCCATATCGCATCGGGATACCAAATATCCTTCGGCCTCACTGGCCTTCCACCGCCGACAAGATGTAACAAGACTGCCGCTTCGTTCTTGTGATCAGAAAATGGAGGCTTTTGAGTGAATATCTGTTGGAAAATTCGGGTCTAGAGTAAAGTAAATCAAGGTTAGAAAATGGAAACCATACCTCTAGCATAGTACAGCCGAAAGCGTATACATCCCTTGAAGGGTGATTTGGGATTTCGGAAGGTAGTACATACTCTGGAGCCAACCAACGCATTGTGCCTCTTGCAGCAAATGTGGACGAGGTTGTTATGGTCCATGCTTGAGAACTGGTCGTCATCACACTTAAACCAAAGTCGGCGAGACAACACCGACGATCATCGGTGACGAGTATGTTTGCCTGCGCCAAAATTTAGACTGTAGCCAGCTTGAAATATCATATGGAAGGCTTTTACTCCTCGAATATCTCCGTGAACGAGAGGAGGATTTATGCCAGAATGTAAATAGCGTAGGCCAGCCGCAACTTCAGTAAGCTGTATAATAGTATAATAGTATTATCTGCAAGATAATAGGACAAAAGTGCCAGCAGCTTACTACGGTGTGTATCCTATGATCTGGGTTTTGTTTCAGATATGTGATAATGTCCTTGTTCTCCATCCACGGCGAAACGAGACAGAAAGAAGGGGAGAACAAGTCAACGTCGACTCCTAGGAGGGGAAGAATATTGGGATGCCGCAATTGACGCCAGATCAACGCTTCGTGGCAGAATTCCTAGGGCTAGCAATCAGCTCCTCATCGCCAGCCTGTAGTCACAGAGATTTCAGCTGGATAGGAGAGGCAGAGACGAAAAGCTGTTGAGCTTTTCGTATCATCTCACACGCTGTTCATAGATAGCCGCTCTGGCGCCTTCACTCGATTCAGCCACCATCTTTGACCGGTGACCCCCCGTAAAATCTCGAGCTCATCCTGGGATACGGAGAGACGTACGATGATGTGACCCGGCGTCTAGGTAGAGCTACAGAGTGGGCCCGAGCACACCAGGTAAGATAACTGTCCGAGTCCTGAGACACTGCCGTTCTCGCTACTAGATCTTCCTCGAGGTCCATCGTCCGAGGAAACGAGTAACGTGGATGTCAGGATGCAAAACGGGCGAATTCTCACAATCTAATTACATAAGAAGTTAAACTAATTTCTTTGGACTCTCGCAGATATCGACTCTCGTGATAGGCTCTGATAGAGAAGAGACGTGCTGATTCTACAGTGATTTTTTACCTTGATGTATACTATAGTAGAGCAGGGTTGAGACAAATGGAGGGGGTAGCAACCGGATTATAGAATCGCGAACACGCCGGATACTTTGTGTCCAGACTGTTCAGTTCGGATGGACGTCGACGTTGAGCTGCAATGATTCTTGGACAATTGGACTTGTTTAACGCGTTCATTCCGTTGCAAAAAGTAAAAAGTTGGCCAACTCAAGATTGACGACACGAAACACCGATACATAGCAATCTTTTCTGTTTCTGCTAAATGTTCGCCTATAATAGTACATAAAAACTACACCAAACTGCAAAATCAAAAGTTGGTTATTTTACGTTGCAGCAGGGAAGGGTTTGGGAGGAGTCAAAGTCAGCGGAGCATCCTTCCTCATCTTCGGTCCAATCAAATGATCAAAAGAAGGCGAATTGCTAACTCTCGGTGTAAGATCCTCCAAATCCCACAACAACCCAAGCGTCTTTAGCATCGACGTAGCACTATAAGCCTCTTCCTTCCCCGTAACAGGATTGATACCTAGATTCTCTACATGACCCTCTGGTGTATATGCAGATACGAGCCAGGTCGGCATTCGACCGCCCAGACGGTCGAATTCAAACGTGTAGCTCTCGCCGTCGTGCGCTTTCTCGGTGTAGGTCAGGTTATCCGGTCGGACGGCGAGCGGGGATGGGACGTGATCGTGGAAGCCACCACTTTCATCGTAGGTGAAGAGGAGGAGGGTATCGCTCCAGTGAGGTCCTTGTCTCACTGCGTCGTAAATCTGTTTTACGAGAACCTGGCCAAATGAAACGTTCCCACTCGGATGCATCGAGTTGGTGTTTAGATCGCAGCATGAAGGGTTGAGATAGGATAGTTGGGGTAGAGTACCGAGTAAGGCGTCCTGGAAGAAGTTTTCGATAGGGACGATATTTTTGGGGGCGTTGGTATGAGTCCAGGAGAAGAAGAGGGAATCGGGGTTGAAGGCGCCGTTGGTACCGTCGTAGTTGAACCACGAGATGTTGTTGGCGCTGGCGGTTTCGAAGATGCTGTTGACGTTGATGCCGAAGTCGTTGAAGGAAACGTCGTTGCTGCCGTGGCCGGCCGAGGTGCCGGCAAGGGCGCAGAGACGGTTAGGATCAGTGGGCTGGAAAGAATTTTACGTCAAGATACTTTATATGCACGGGGGCGTGTACGTACACCAGGAACACATGAGAACCAGCGATTAAAAGTTGTAAACCCATCAACAACGTCAATCAGAGTGGGAATCTCGTCCTCAGAGTAAAATCCCATAACCTGAGCCGCGGCTGTATCGGGAGTGATAGCAGGATACGAAATCAACTGCTTGTTGACGAATCCCAGATTGGTCGGGGTAAGAGTACCGTTCTGAATTGCCTCATTGTCCGGAGCAAACTGGCCATAAAACTCGAAATTGTTGCCTGTAATCGAATGGTCCGGGTCATTAACGACCGAATCAAAGTCTCTCAGTCTGTCGCAGAGGGTAGCACCGTGTAGGTCAGTGATGTTCACGGGATTGCAAACGAGACCATTATTGGCAGGGTTGTCCAAGCCAGGACGCTTAACAGCGCCGAGGATGTTATCAAATGAACGGTTCTCGAGGAGGATCCAGACAACGTGTTTGATTTTGTCTTTGAGATTAGAGACAGATTCGGGGGTGCCGGCTTTGTACCCAAAGGGAGTTGAGCCAACTGAGGGACTAGTCGATGTGTTTCGTCCGACGAGGGGGTTATTTTCGAGTATGGAGGTCGCAGTGGCCAGAAGGCTACCGAGGAAGGCGGCTGTGGTGTTTGCCTTCATAGCGGGGGAAGGCTAATAAAATTATGAACCAAGTTGCATCTTATAGTCGTCCTCCCGAACCCAGAACCCACATGTGGCTTCTAGTTGGTTGGAGAAGCAGTATCTCTGTGTGTATATTACACGGAAAGGTCCCTGAATAGGTACGGGAGGGAGGACGGAAGGAGTCAGGTGAGTTGACCAACGTGCATGAATGCACATGGAGCTGTTACGACCTTATAGACAAGCTTAAGAATTAAGCTCGAAGCCAGCGGAAAGGCTCGCAAGGTACCCTGAGAAAAGCTGGTTTCGTAAATAGCTTACGTGCACCCACGAATCCAAGGTAAGTAGCTTGTAAAGAAAAAAGTTCAATAGGACACACACCCCGATAATACCAAGAAATGTAAGTTTAGCAGAGATTACAAGCGCAGCGTTTCCTGCTACCACCGCATGTGCTCACTTGCACAGAGCTGTCATTACTGCAATGCCGCCGCGATTCCGAAGGGATGGTAAGTTTGGAAAAAAGATGACTGAGAAATGAACGCGGCTTTTCCTGTTCGGGACAACCTGTTTAGTCACTTACACAGGACTGCCAGTGTGACTGCGATATCGCCCTCGAATGCTCCCTCTCGCGCGCACGGTCTACACCGGGATGATGATCTCTACCAACCGGCGATCATATCTTGCGAGCGTGTAATAAATCTTCCTCCCAATCGAGTCAATCCAACAACCCGTTCCCTGGTGGTCCATTGTTCTCCGATGTCCGCAATATCACAAGGCTCAGGGCACTTTACCTTCTACTCCAGCTTCATTGCGAATATCTGTGTCGTTCGCAATAATGAATTTTACTCGTTTTGCTTGATGAATTACTCCCACTAGCTGTCACCTCTGTGGCAGTCGACCATACGCTCTTGCCCATTTGGAGTCAATCGAAGTACTAGTGCAACGTTCCTGTCAAACAATCAACTCCAATCAACTCCAAATGAAATGGAATCTTTCAAATCAGAGGTAGTATCTGCTGACTTGATTCAAAGCGCTCGCTCAAGACACTCCATTCGCCCTCAACTTTTCGTGTGGAGGTTGAATCACTACGCCGTGGACTGCGCTCATCGTTTACATAGAGTTCTGGGGACCAGAGCAACATCATCTTTTCGACCGTCCTCTTGGTTTTACTGCTCCCAGGAGTGAGGATTTGTTATCAATTATTTTCGAAGTAACATGAAAAGGCACCCGGGGCGGCATTGACCTTCAGATGGAAAAAGTGTGTAGAACATGGTATTGAATTGAGCTGGATAAGCCAAAAAACATGATTGGAGAAGGAGGAGCAAGCAGTGATCATGACCGTATTCTGAACGCTCAAGAACATGTTGGTATCAGTGAAAGATTGCCAGGGGGGCCTCCGTGACTGCTAACTGAGTCAGCGGTCACGCGCACTCTCAAGTCACGCGTTTAGTGGACCGCTGACTCCGCTTAGCGCTAACCCCTTTCAAGTCAAACTACTTTGTCTTTGAGAAGCTGTAGCGAAATGGAGCCCAAAAACGGAAAACTCAGGACCTCCAGATTGGAAATATGTTCTACCCCGCGTCCGTCTCCCTCTGCCTGCATTTTTTCAGCTGAACAGGGCGACGTTTATTTCAGCTTCTCTTTCGCAAACGGGTCTCACCCCTTCAAGTGATTATACTAGGTATCGAATCTGCTACATCGACGCATATCTATAATGACCTTGCTCCTGTATTATCGTAGATCCGGAAAAGACCGCACTTTGGAGCGAATGTGCGTCCTCTAGAATCTTTGTCCGAAGGAGCATGTTTTTTGTCATACCCCCCCCCCCCCCCACCCCCTCGTTACTGGCATATGTCCGAGTCTTCTGTCTACAACCGATACCACATCTACCTTACTGATATCAAAAATGGGATCGGCGACCGTGACATGCACGGTACTTGCACCGAAGAATAATGCAAATGTGCACGATTCCATTCACGGTAAGGACAAGTTATGTTCGTAACGAAATTGCCCCGTATGGTTCAGACAGCTCTTAAGTTTGAACGAACGCGCAGCTCTGAAGAATCAGATGGAACGTCACGGTCAAGCGCAAGGTACCAAGGTACCAACCACATATACCTACACATATACACAACTTATACATCGTCCACAGCCTGATCATTATGTTGAGATGAACATGAACGTCACCGAGTTTTCCATTTTAATTGGAACCTGTGGTCGATCTCAGTCGAGAAGGCACAACTGAAATGATGCTCTTTGCCAACAGTCGCTCTAATAAGAGCTTAGTGTTATACATTGCTGCCACCACCAACCGCAATGCGTACCTGGGCCTTGCTGGCCAGAACGAACGAACGACCGCTAGCCCCGGAACAGGGAGTCAACATCGGGTGGGGCTCAAAGATCCTGATCGACGGTTCAGTGAAGCCACAAGCTGTATCCATGATATCGCACTAGTGGAATGCACCGATAAACCCGACATCTTGAATAAGTACTGGTATGTGAATTAGAAAGTTCAAGGCGTCTACGCTACGGGCCACTTTGCACTGAAGTGGGTAGCAATATCCTTGAGTAATCGTAACATAGTGGAGAGAGAGAGATATCAGTCTCGTATAATAGGTCCCTTGGTCCACACTTGTTGAATTGCCCGTCGCCTCCTTGAAAACTATCGTAAGAAATCCTTCCCGAATTCCGGAATCCGTCGGAATGATTTGTCGAAATGATTTGTCTATAGAACTTGAATTTAGGAAATCAATTTCCAGCGCCCAAAGACAGGGTTTACTTATGGATCTGGACGTAATTAAACGTGGTTTCTCATTTTGATCTATCCCCATATCTGCACGACTACATCTATGTACATACCATCATAGAGTGGTACATAGTTGTATCCCCCGAGTCACAAAGCTCCGACTGTCACGTTTCACCCTCGTCGCCGTCGCCGTCGCCGCTTCTTGGAATGAATGAATGAAATATATATGTTGCAAGTAACAGGTGTGTGTAAAGACCCTTTCAGGTTCGTCGTCATACCTGAGGGGACCGTGAAAGGGTTTTCAACGCGTGAAACTCGAGTCATTATGAGTCAGAGTCAAAAATAATAATTCATAACTTGATTACCATATGTACTTGTTCCGCAAAAAGTTTCACGATGGGGAAATAAAAATCATCATATACAAGCTTCCACGGCAATGCCGCACCGCCCACGAAGGGTTAAAGTGCTTGAGGCCTTTTTTTTTTACTACGGTAAGCCGATCGGATAGGTACTAGAATCTCATGGATGATTGCAATTTGCCATATTCACATCGTCCGAGTCTGAAGCTGAGCTTATCTGGCATTGCTCATGCAAAGCTCGTGTTCATCAAGATTTCGAAAGAGCAACCGCGATGGTGTTCAACGTTCACCATCCGTTCACCTCAGTGATGGATCTCTTTGTACTGTGACTGTGCTTTTCCATCCAAAAGTTTCTTGAAGCTCGTAATGAATATATTACATAAAAACCTTCATGTTCATGATGAACACCCGAGCTCATCCGCGATCGAGCACAGTGCTCTACATGTGGTTTCCTCGTCCGACGTTCTTCCGAACCGAATTGATTAATAACTTCAAAGTTCAATAGTCATGGTAAAAAGTTATGTTGGAAGAATTCAATTCCGATACTTGCCCGTAGAGTAGTTGGTATACCCAATAGCCAACCACTTCAAGAGTGAAAGTGAATCATGTCCGAGGAGAATCTCAAAAGTCTATTAGACAGCATGATCATACGGGTGAGTGAAAACCTTGTTATCGATCAATCTGCGATTCGCGAAGAACATCTTTAACCAGGTTCTGCCACTGCTGAAATTCCTAACCCAAAAAATTCCGAGTTGCATGCGGCGTTTTCGATATGTTTGGTTCTTGTGATGCATTCAAAGCTTCGAAGGAGAAAGGAAAAGAAAGTACACGAAGTCTGGGACCCTACGTCATACCTAAAGTCTACCTGTGGCACGTCCACGTCCCAGAGAAAATTCCAACATGGTGGCAACTGAGTCCGAAGGGAACTTGGGACTTGATTTTGATTTTGACTTTGATTTTGTTTCTGATTTTGATTTTGCCTTTCGTGTTCTCAAGTTTTATTTTTTCGAATTCACTCATTCATTCATTTCATTTCATTTCCCTTTGTCCCCCCTTAAGTTTCCAAAAGTCGACGTTCTGGATGAATAAATCTATTCAATCTATTGATACTTATCGATTAACCTTTTATACCTGCCAGAAATTCTTTGTATCTTCCCTCCTCTATAGTACATCCCCACACCCACACTTATTTCCGCCCTCATTTGAACATTGAACAAGGTAGGCCTACACGCGGGCAGTCAGGCAGGCTAAAATGTGCAATTGCTCGATTAGCAGTTCTGCAGATGATTTCAAAGTTTAAAGTTGGTATCGCGTGTAGGTAAGATGTTTAAGTTGTGCCACGGTTCAAATGTATTATGCTGCTGCTGATGCTTGTGCGAGAAGAACTTGTTTACTTTACTTTACTTTACTTTTTTTTTTTTGTCAACTCCTCTATACGTGCGAACGATTTCCAACGAAAAAAACAAAAAAGAAAAAGAAAAACAGCGAGCTCGTGATGTCGTACTATTTTAGTGTTTTTTTTTTTTGCTCGTCTGTCCGTCTGTCCGCCTGTTCGTTTGTTCGCAAAAGATCTGAAAAAAAAGTTGGCGAAAGGTGTAGATCTACATAGAAGATGGTGACTAGAATCTGACGCGTCTTCGACGTCCAACCCCTGTGCTTCCTTCAAGTTGACGAGATCCCATGAGATTTTTTCTTTTCTTTCTTAAGCTATGAGCTTCATACTACTACTGATGTATATCATATATTACTGGAAGAGCGTTGGAGGAACATGTGTTTCCAAATATAACACTGTAAAAATAGTGCTTGATTGTCGATTGTTTATTTGTTCATTTTGTGTTCGGGCGGTGTAGAAAGTACCGTAGTATGTATTTACCGTTCGAGAGTGAGAAATCCCGACGCCCGAGGAGGGATGATTGGAGGGCCCGGGGCGTGTTCAAACTTGTTCGATTCCGATATCTCGGACTTTTTTTATTTATTTATTTTTATTTATTCATTTTTTCGCGGGAACGGAACCCGCTCAGAAAGTGACGATTTGGGAGAACAAACTAGATAATGAAGGGAAGAAGAGAAAATTTTATTACGATCAGACTATAACAGATAATAGATAGTAGATGGGAACGAGCGCTAAGAGGCGCTAAGAGTAATAATTATAAGTGACTGTACTTTTTTTCCCCGGCAAGTGCGGCGTTCATACCTTAATTTACTCACCTCCGTTCCGTCCTGCCCTCCCTTGGGTTCTGTTAGAGCCTCCCTAAATTTCAGCCCTTTAGTCCGAAAATATCGTTCGTGGAGTCGTCCCTCCAAGTTATCCCGAAAGCACTATACTGACTGAGATCTGGGACCAGTTGAGTTGATTGGAATGGATGGTTGGTTGGATGTTTCGTTCGAGTCAAGCTGTTGCAAGCAGTGTGACAGATGACATTGTTAACAAATGGCAATGTCGCGGATCAGCGCAGCCGTTTTCATCCCAAGAGAGGTTGCTGTATAGGTAAAGTACTGAGTCAATGAGAATCATGTTTTACGTAACCCCCTTATGGGACCTTCGGACCTCTCTAATTGTCTTTTTGGCCATCACGCTTTTTCATGTCTGCCTCGAGGAACCTTTGTGTGCGGGATGGGGCGGTCCACGGAACGGCTCGGTACTTGTTGGTGCTCGTGTGCCGTCTCTTAGAACATACACAATAAGATCTAGGTTGTACGTATGGACAGGACAGGACAGTCAACACAGGGGGGACGGAGGATCTGGGATAACGTGATCAAACGGCATTGAACTCGGTAAGAAAAGGGAAATTCTCACGGGGGTACGGAGAAGGGCGTTTACGTAGATCTAAATCGGGAACGGGGGCTGTTTCTGAACCAAGATGTAACCTTTTTTTTTTTTTTTTACAAGGTGTGCGTGCTGTAAACGCAAGGAGGTATCCGTCGAAAAAGGGTATAAATACGCCCTTCTCCTGCCGTCCTCCTTCCTTCCTCCCTTTCCTACCCTCCTCATTCCTTGCTATGTATTCTTACAATGTACGTTCTTTGTGTTCTAATACTGATGTGTTGGTGCTGATACGAATTTGTACACAGCTAACGACAGCAACAACAACTATTACACTATGCACCTATCCTCCTCCTCCCCCAGCTCTACCCTTCGAACTCATCTCTCTCATCATCCAAGCTACCCACCCAACCAAAGCCTCATTATCAAACTACGCCCTCGTCTCTAAATCATGGACCTACCCAGCCCAACATCTCCTCTTCCAACACCTATCTTTACATTCCCAATCAGACTACCTATCCTTCCAGTATGCGATCCAACGAACCCCAGCGCTCGCAAACACAGTTCGGTCTATCCGTGTTCTGATCGATTCGAACCAGCTTCAGCCTCAGGGAGGAGGCGTGTCGCAATTTCAGTTTGGACAAGTTGTGCAAGTGTGTGAGGGGTTGAACGAGGTTGATATCAGTTTGTTTGGTGAAGCGTCCTTCGAAGAAGGATTGATTGCGAAGCTCCGTTCTCGACCTGGGATCTCTTCGTTGAGGTTTATGAATTGGTCGGGCGACGTTTATGCACTAGTCCAGTTACTTTCTGGATGTAGGTTCCTTCAAAACCTCGTTATTGGGGGTAGTACACCGCCAGAGGTTCCGCTCAGAGCAGTCTCCTCCGATGGCGACGGCGACGGTGAAATCGACGCCAGTTTCTCCGCGGCCCCCTTCCCATGCACATTGACGAAACTCGGTCTTGTCTTTCAGAGATCTCCGTCTATCGATTTTTTCCGATGGTTATTGGATAACTCAAAGGAGAGTTTGAAAGTGCTGGATATCGAACGTGAATTGGAGGGTTGGGCTACTGCTACTACGTCTCATCGGTCTTCCCCGGCTTTAATTTCTTCGACTCAAGTTTCTGCTACTCTGTCTTCATCCTCTTCCACATCGCTACTCTATCATCCCCCATTTCCTATTCCCCCTCCTCCCCCTCCTCCATCATCGCATTCATCCTCATCCCCTACTTCTTCCGCCATTTCCACAGCATCATCGTCGCCAACCGCGACCCCGCTGACATCGGCCTCGACATCAGCATCATCATCAACGCCGACAACGACCTCAACTCCAACTCCAACCACGACAACGACAACTCCGCCCCTCCACCACCTCCTACACACATTCCACCTCACCCTCGTATCTCTATACATACCCACCTGTTCTCGCTCGACAGCGAAGGTGATTGAGAAATGTAGGATGCTAAAGAGGGTCGTTGTGGAGGATGCGACGTGTACATGTGTTGCCTTCGTTCCTCCTCCTCCTTCTGCGAGTTCTGTTACCAATAATGGTACAGGTCTTCCTCTTTCTACGATCGGCGGGATCGGAGCAGGAGTAGGAGGAGTGATGAGGAGTCTTCTTATTAGACGAACAGGAACAGGACCAGGAACAGGAACAGGAGAAGCGGGACTGGAACATCTAGCGTTCGGAATTGATTCTGATACGTCTTTACAAGGTGTTTTGGATTATGTTAGAAGAGGAGGAAGAGGAAGAGAGTTGGGTTCTCCGTCTTCAGCATCACCTTCTTCCTCCGCCTTATCGCCGACTTCCTTCTCAGGAACTGAACTCGAGGGTGGGAGTGGGTCCACCTCTCACCGGAGTGGGTTAAAGAGCATTACGCTCTATTTCAGGGACGATTACGATTACGATGCTGGGAAGAAACACGGATACGGACATAAACAGATAGCTTCTCTAAGGATGGCTTGTGCGATGGCTGGAGTTGAGCTGAAACTTGTCGGTGCTAGTGCTAGGGAAGAGGGAGGTGTGAAACAATTTAGGGCGTTAGTGGTACGTTTTCCTTTTCTTTTCGTTTCTTTTTCTTGGGTTGTCTAATCAACATTTTGTTTTTTTCTTCTCTTTTTTTTTAGAGAGATCGGTGAAGACTGAAGCTGAAGGTGTCTGATCTCAGAGGATGATATGATATGATGCATGCATGCACATGCCATGACATTTCACGACCACGACCACGACCCGTTCTCTTCTTTCTTTCTATTCCAAATCGAGGAAATAACGAATGTGTTACGACGATAGTGGGTGATGATCGATGAATGACGGTGACGATGACGATGACGATGATGAGTATTGTTTTCCTGTCCCCAGAGCAAAGCAGATGAAAACGAAACGCATTGATAACGAACTGAACAGAATTGTATTATCAAATTTATGTATCTTTACTTTTTATCTCTTTTTTTTTCTTTTTCTTGACTTTTTGGTTTTGTCTTCGATTCATTGAGTTCATCTCTTTTTTTGTCTTTTTTTTTTTTTTCTTTCTTTCTTTCAGTTTCCTTACTTCCCCACTCTTCCTTGGCCTTAAGCTTTACCTCTCTTCCCAAATATTTATTTTATAGAATCGGATTCAATTTCCGTTTTTTTATTCAACAAAACAACTATTTTTTTGTATATATTCTCTCGCTCCTCACTTCCCCCTCTCAACTCTACAGAACAGAACAGTACTAATACTATTCACATAACATAACACGCACATAACTACGTTGATACTACGTCCACTTTTGTTGTTGAGCAACGTACTATGTACGTCTACCACTGCAATTGGTAGTGGCGGTACGGTACGGTACGGTACATAACTCGCAATAACATGAAATAACATGATGAATTTGGGGGGGGGGGGGGAACCCGTCTTGTTTACAAGTACAAGTACAAGTACAAGTGTTTGCCCGTGAGCCCAAACTATAGTTAGTATGTTATACGGAATGGAATGGCAAAAAAGTGGGATTGCGTATGCGTATGCTCTACTAGTACGTAGGCGCGGGGCGGCAGCATTTATTTATTATATACTCTATACGGCTCCCGATTTCCGGGGTGTGTCGGCAGTGTTTCTTATGCGATGGGATCGAACAGGCAGTACAATGTACAATGTACATACCAGTATCATCCGGAGGGGTCGAAGTATCAAAGAGGTATATGTATATAAGTATTACTCAATGGCCCGTTGCTTGAGAGTTTATTTCGCTTCCATACTTGAACAAATATTTATGTAGGCTGTGTGGAAGATACTCCGGAAATGCAGGGAGGCGGGGCTGGACTAATCTGGAAGGTCGCCGCCAACGGCGCGCCCGTTTTGAAATTATATTTCCAATTGCATCCTATGGCGGCACTTATAATGGCCCTCATCATCTTCGTGCGCTCACAAACACACCTTGCTGCTGGTCAGAAAGTGTTTCTGTCCCTTTTTCTTTCTATCCGTTCCACGAAGAAACGAGTCATCCGACATGAAGTCCGCATGTGCGATCAAGGTCTTCCTAGCTCTATTCCTTACGAACATCGTTGTATCAATTCCTACACGACGAGCTCGAAATTCAACGGCGAATCTGAAACGAGATGTTATAGTAGAAATTGATGGCGTTTTAACTTTTGCGAAATCCGGGAACCTTTCCGGTGCATCCGATCAGGCAGGAATAATCTGGATGATTCTATTTCCAATGGCACATCCTTATACTTATAATGGCCCTCATCATCTTCGTGTACTCACACACGTCCTGCTGGTCAGAAAGTGTCTCTGTCCCTTGTTCTTTCTATCCGTTCCACGAAGAAACAAGTCATCCGACATGAAGTTCGCATGTGCGATCAAGTTCTTCCCAGCTCTATTCCTTACAACCATCGTTGTGTCAATTCCTACACGACGAGCTCAAGATCCAGCCGTAAGGGGGGGAGGAAGACCGATCCCTACATTTCTTCTTGCGTTTCGTTCGCATACTAACAACAAAAAAAAAATCTTTCGTCAATCTTTCGTTCAGTGGCTTGGGAAAGAGCTCGCCGAAACACTCACCTCGGAAGAGAAACAGGTCTTTGGTCAGTTCTGATCTGGATGAACTCATCGTATCCAACGCTCTGACATCCGCCTTTTTCTTTCTTCCCTTTACTTAAAATTCTTTTTCAATATCCCTTCTCAGCCACCAAGTTCAACCCAAAGGAAATCACATTCGGCAAGCTGATTTCTCGCGTAGGCAACACCGGAAATGTTTATTCCCTAACCAAATTCAAATCCGAAACCGGCCCACTAGTCGCTAAAGTTTACGGCGCCCCTCCCGCTACCCTCAACGCCCGTGATTTTGCCGAAGTCAAGGGCCTCAAAATGGTCGGGGACTTCGTAGGTTCTGGACAGATTACGGAGAACGCCATTCATGATGATGCCAATGGGGATAAGATGTCTGCGGTCATTGTTATGCGCCGGAAGAAGGGACTGGAGATTCTTGATACACCTCAGTACGACGCGGCGATTCGCGACAGGGCAACAGAGAAGGCTTTCATGTCCAAACTTGGACATGCGTATTGCGAGGAAGTGGCGAAGGTGGCGGTTCAGAAGGGTGTATATCGGGAGTATGTGCAGTTAATTCAAACTTGCACGACTGATTGCGTATCCACGACTGATTCCTTATCCCCTCCTTGTCGGCAGAGATCACAACTTGGGGAATTTTCTAGTATCATTCGTCGGTAAAACGGATCAGATAGCCTCGCTAGACCTCGTGGATTGGGGGCATCCCCGGGCGGTTGTGAAACCTGTGACGGAAAAGCAAGTGGTGGGTCTCTCTGACCCGTGATTTGCAAATACTTGATACATTCAAGTTGACCCTTCCTTTCTTTTTCTTTTTGAAAATAGCTCGACTATTGCATGTCAGATCTTCCGAAAAACGGTTGGGACTAAGCTCTAATGGGATGTGGGCGTGATATGGATGGGCGTTTAGATGATTTAGAGCGTAGGGGTTACCGTTTGCTGGACTCGGTCCCAGCCGGCTTAGTATACGGCCCGGATTCGTTGGACCTTCAGCGCCCGTTTCTCTCAATTCGACATGTTGATTTCTCGTTTGCCTCCAAAAAAATTACTCTCCCCTTGGTCAATTAGTGCGAACGATGCGGAATCCATCCAGGACTTTGGATCATTGGAGTATTGATAATTGTTTGCATTTCTTCTCGGTCTCTCACAAATGCTGACCGCTGCCCGGGCCATTGCACCTCGTCGTACTTGGACTCGGAGCTTCCGGCGCTGTCCAAGGCGACAATAATTCAATCAAAGCCTGGATGAGACTTGCAGTAGATTGATCTATGGCTAAGAGCCGCAATGTGCGCTATGCATCCGGACAATTATTAGGCTGTGTGAAGATACTCCGAAAATGGCAGGAAATAATCTGGATGAACTAAGATCCTAGGCCGCCGCCGACAATGCGCTCGTTTCGAGTATGTGCAGTAACAAGACCTTGATTCAAACTTGCACGACTCGGACTGATTCCTTACCCCTCCTCATCGGCAGAGATCATAACCTGGGCAATTTTCTAGTATCATTCGTCGGTAAAACGGACCAGATAGCCTCGCTAGAGCTCGTGGACTGGGGGTATCCACGGGCGGTTGTGAAAAAGTGGTGGGTCTCTCTAACCGTGATTTGCAAATACTTGATACATTCAAGTTGACCCTTGCTTTCTTTTTCTTTTTGAAAACAGCTCGACTATTCTTCCGAAAAACGGCTGGGAATACGTGATATCGATGGGGCGTTCCAGACAGTCCTAACTTTGTAGGTATGTAGTTTATAGCGGTTTGCTAGGCTCGGTCCTAGCCGGCTTGTACGGCCCGGATTCGTTTACGACGAGCGCCAATTCCCAATTCGACTTGTTGATTTCTTGTTTGCCTCCAAAAAAAAATTTACTCTCCCCTTGGTCTTTCCCTTCTGCTGAGCTATTCTTGTTTGTTTATCTGACTCTGATCGCTGGCGACGCAGTTAACTTTTGGGGTCAGAAATCCGGGAACCGGCTCCAGAATGCATCTGACCAGGCAGGAAGAACTTCCAGTTTCGGAATTGTATTTCCAATCAATATAGTTATAATTTATAATGGCCCTCATCATCTTCGTGTGCTCACACACCGCCCTGCTGGTCAGAGAGTGTCTCTGCTATCTGTTCCACGAAAAACAAGTAATCCGACATGAAGCTCGCATGTACGATCAAGCTCTTCCTTGCTCTATTCCTTACAAATGTCGTTGTATCAATTCCTACACGACGACCGCAAGACCCAAAAGTAAGAGGGGGAGGAAGACCGATCCCCACCTTTCTTCTCGCGTTTGGTTCGCATACTAACAACAACAAAAAATCTTTCGTTAATTATTTGTTCAGTGGCTTGGGAAAGAGCTCTCCGCAACACTCACCTCGGAAGAGAAACAGGTCTTTGGTCAGTTCTGCCAATTCGGATGAACTTATTGTATACAACGCTCTGACATCCGCCTTTTTTTTGTTCTTTTTCAACATCCCTTCTCAGCCACCAGGCTCGACTCAACCGACATCACATTCGGCGAGGAGCGCGGCGCAGGCAGCGCCGGAGTTGTGTATTCCCTAACTAAATTCAAAACCGAAATTGGCCCACTAGTCGCCAAAGTTTATCACGCCCCTCCCGGTGACCTCTTCGCCGGCGATTTTGCCGAAGTCAAGGGCTTGAAAATGGTCGGGGATTTCGTAGGCTCTGGACAGGTTACGGAGAACGTCATTCGTAATAATTCCAAGGGGAATAATCGGATGTATGCAGTTATTGTTATGCGCCAGAAGAAGGGACAGATGATTCTTGATACACCTCAGTATGGCGCGGTGCGCGGCAGGGCAACAAGGGGGGCTTTCATGTCCAAACTTGGACATGCGTATTGCTGGGAAGTGGCAAAGGTGGCGGTTCAGACGGGTGTATATCGGGAGTATGTGCAGTTACAAGACCTTGATTCGAACTTGCACGACTGATTCCTTATCCCCTCGTCGGCAGAGATCATAACCCGCGCAATTTTCTAGTATCATTCGTCGGTAAAACGGATCAGATAGCCTCGCTAGAGCTCGTGGATTGGGGGCAACCCCGAGCGGTTGTAAAACCTGTGACGGAAAAGCTAGTGGTGGGTCTCTTTAACCCGTGATTTGCGAATACTCATCCACCGGATCCTTGCTTTCTTTTTCTTTTTGAAAACAGTTCGACTATTGCATGTCTGTTCTTCCGGATCACGGTTGGCCATTAGCTTGAATAGGATGATGTGGGCGTGATATGGATGAGCGTTATGATCGTAGGGGTATAGTACTAACTTTGTGGGTTGTTTACAGCGGTTTGCTATCCTAAAACGTGAGATTATTTAACGGTCGCAGCGAAGCGCGGCCTCTCGTCATTATGAAAATCCTGAGGAACGAATCTAGCGGTTTGCATATCTGATATAGTATCTCATGGTCAACGTGTTTTGAGAAAAATATAAAAATATATGTAAACTTGGACTTGTAATTCATACCGTTCGTTTGGCTTGTCCTCCACAGCTGTTTTTGTACACTAAAGCCGGTAACAACTCGGATTGTCAGCAAAATACACTATCCTACAGCTATGAAGCCCTTCAGAGCTTCAACCTTGGTCAGGATCTGGCCGTGCTACTCTTTATCTGAACAGAAATTGATGGCGTTATAAAGGTTTCCGCAATCAATGCTGAACCCTCTGCATCACCTCCACTTGTACTTTTTGCCCACTCAAGCTGGTATTGACTAAAATTACAAGCATATGATTAATTGTTGCTGTACTACCCCCAGAAAGCTCAATATCCAGTTAAGAGGGCTTACACAGATTGATGATGTTTACACTCGCCAAAAAAGCCGGACGCCGTTTCCAGAGTCGCTTCCAAAACCATTTCAATCCGGGCCTGAAATTGAAGATACTCCGGAAGTGGCAGGAATAACCTGGATGAACTCCTAGCCCGCTACCGATGCGCTCGTTTCGGAATTGTATTTCCAATCGCATATCCTTATACTTATAATGGCCCTCATCATCTTTGTTCACGCACACCCTGCTGGTCAGAGAGTGTCTCTGTCCCTTTTTCTTTCTACCCGTTCCACGAAAAAACAAGTCATCCGACATGAAGTCCGCATGTGCGATCAAGCTCTTCCTTGCTCTATTCCTTACAAACGTCGTTGTATCAATTCCTACACGACGAGCTCAAGATCCAAAAGTAAGGGGGGAGGAAGACCGATCCCTACATTTCTTCTAGCGTTTGGTTCGTATACTAACAACAACAAAATAATTTCTTCAGTGGCTTGGGACAAAGCTCTCCGCAACACTCACGTCGGCAGAGAAACAGGTCTTTGGTCAGTTCTGATCCGGATGAACTTATCGTATCCAACGCTCTGACATCCGCGCTTTTTTTCCGTTCTTCTTCAATATCCCTTCTCAGCCACCATGCTCAACCCAACCGACATTAAATTCGGCAAGCTGATTTCCAGCATAGGCAACACCGGAAAAGTGTATTCCCTAACCAAATTCAAAACCGCACCCGGCGCCCTAGTCGCCAAAGTCTTCAAGAACTCTCCCGCTACACCCTTCGATTTTGCCGAAGTCAAGGCACTGAAAATGGTCGGTGATTTCGTAGGCTCTGGTCAGATCGTGGAGAGCGCTATTCCCGATGGTGCCAAAGGGAATAAGATGTATCCGGTTATCATTATGCGCCAGAAGAAGGGTAAGGACCTTCTCGATACACCTCAGTACGACGCTTCGTTTCGTAACGAGAAGGCTTTCATGACCAAACTTGGACGTGCTTATTGCAAGGAAGTGGCAAAGGTGGCGGTCCAGAAGGGTGTATATCGGGAGTATGTGCAGTTGATTTGAGCTTGCACGAATGAGTCCTTACCCCCCCTCGTCGGCAGAGATCATAACCTGGGCAATTTCCTAGTATCATTCGTCGGTAACACAGATGACATAGCCTCGCTAGACCTCGTGGACTGGGGGTACCCCCGCGCGGTTGTGAAACCTGTGACGGAAACGCAAGTGGTGGGTCTCTTTAACCCGTGATTTGCAAATAATCATACACTGACCTTCCTGTTTCTTTTTAAAAACAGTCCGACTATTGCATGTCAGTTCTTCCGGAACATGGTTGGAGCTTAGCTTGAATGGGATGTGAGCGTGATATGGGTGGGCGTTTAGATCGTAGGCGTATAGTGTCAACTTTGTAAGTAGTAGCACTTGAAAAATACAGGATGGCGGAACGCGTACTTGATATTCCGAGTCCTCCGAGTCGAACCCCGCGTGGAGCGGGAGATAGAATCAGACAGCTAATGAATTCAAACGGTTCGTCCATATCGTGATCTTCAGGTTTTCAGGTTTTGTGACAGGCGGCGGTCGGAGAGCCAGAGGGTTTCTGAATGGACAGATAACACCTTGAATCTTCTTGGAAAGGGCGGGCATGGGGACGTCCGTCTGACTCGATGAAAAGCACTGGGGCATACCAGGTAGAAGTGAACATATTAGTGAACATATTGGCCGGTGAATGCGTTAGTACGCGCATCACTACTTTGTAATTATGTAGGCGGCGGCAAAGATCCTTATTCTTACAAATGCATAGTGCCAAAACTCAACACAACGGCGGTGGAAATCTCTAAATCAAGGATCAAAATCACGCGTGCTACCTCTGATTGCCAAGCCTCTTGGGTTCGTTCAATCCTGGACAGTAACGGGTGCCTTTACTACGGTGCAGTACGGCTATGAATTCCACCCTCATCCTCCTCCTCACTCACAATTTGGTTCGTTTCCGACAGGGCCAAGTTCCAGGGGGGTACACCCGTCCTGTCAACTTGAATGCTTTTTGCTTAAAAGTTCAATGACTCCGGGTGGGTTTTTTAGAACGGCCGAGACACAAGTTCATGTATACGATCTACCTGATGAGATCCTGAGCCAGAGCTTCCAAGGGGAATGGGAATGAGGTTTCGGGGTTCGGGAGGAAAATCCTAGAAAATCATACCTGAAGCCTAAAAACAAAGATAAAGGAAGACATGGAAAATCATGATTGTGTCGTGATAGAGGAGGGAATTGACATCGCGTACGGAGACAGTGACAGCGATACCGTGATTTCCGATGATCTTCCTCCCGTGGCCGAAGCTTTGAAAGCAACCTACAAGTTATTCAGGATATTCAGTACTGATCCAGCTGCGACGTTTTGTGTACCTCGTTTGACATGGACGTTCGCGTGTAAGTTACCCCGTCCACACATCCACATACATGTCCGCCTGGGTGTAGAAGTACTCATTATTGATTATATTCAAAGGAATTGACCGACCGACGAAGAAAGAAAACCCATAAAAGCTCATGCAGCTTTGCGAGTAGAGTCCATTACCTGCCTACCTAGCGGTTTCACCATGTTCTCTCTTGCCCGTATCTCCAAGGTCGCTTTGAGTGTTGTCCTCGCCGTCACTGCAGTGTCAGCATCACATTCCGGCCCAGGACACAATGAACCAGGGCATCCCAACCCAGGGCATCCCAACCCAGGGCATCCCAACCCAGGACATCCGAGTCCTGTCAAGGTTATCCCAGACACTGTCTCCTTGCCCACTCCAGAGTTCGAGACTGTCTTTGACTGCGTTTTCCTCTTCCCAGCAAACCTGCAACAAAACAACTTCCTCGATGGCCCCTTTGGTCGCCGAGCTTTCTTCCCGTTCATAGAGTAGGCCGAGACTTCATATCTGCTTTGGCCCTGTACTGATCCCGCTATAGAGGAAACTTCACGGATCCTAAAACCGGAGAATTGGTAGCCAGGCTCCTTCCCAACCTTGGAGGAGGGTTCGGTATTAACTCAACTGTCGATGCTAAATTCTACGTGGACGCCGTCATGGTCATGCAATTCGTTGACGACAACCAATATGCTTACCTCAAGTTGAACGGTATCGGGTGAGCATTGATCTTCGTCTGCCAACCGTACCTCAATTCTGATCTGTCGTCCTCCTTATCCTAGTTCCACTGCCGGACACGCTTCCTCCTTCTTCCTGTACGTGCCAGCTTTACTCTCATCTTCGGTCTGAACGATTCCTGATTTATGCGTGTCGGTTTTTTAGTGTGATGGAAACCGCCTCTGCCGCCCGACAAGATCTCGCTGGAAAGTTCATCATCTTCTCCAACCTCTTCTTGCCACCGACCGCTTCTCCCGCCAACCAAACCCTCGCCTACTTCAGAATGTTTGCCAAAGTAAGTGATTCGAGTATGACTCACCTTTATATTTTCTAACAACATCGCCTGCCCGTGCTTTAGTCCAGCCCAGAAGGTTCCTACCTTGGACAATGAAAAGCCCGAATGGACGATTTCGTAGAGTAATACCTCCGCCCTATAATCCTGTCCTTAGATAGTATATACAACTCAATACAACCCAAACGTTCAAATGATCTTGTGACAATCCCTTTGCGCCTTTTCACCAGCTTGAGAGCAGCTACAGAATTCAATGAACCAATAGTTGCACACACATTGAAACGTTCTTTCCTAAACTCGAATTTGAAACTTGAAAGCCAGAATTCAGTCCTCACTTGATCGCTGAATCCATTGTTTCCGTCTGTCATGCGTGTGATTGATTTTCATGTAGTTTGCAAACATGGGCGTTGAAGAACAAGGTGCAGACGAAAAGACGAGACAATTTCAAATTGATGGCGGAGATAAGATTACAAAGTACATATCGAGTATACTTTAGGGTTAGGGTTAGCGGCTCGGGCGGCCGAAAAAAAAAAAAAGAGCCCGCCCAGCCAGAGTGGCCGATGCGAGTCAGGAAAATATTGAGACGGTGCATAAGCCTGAGCCTATACAAGCCGCAAAGACCCTTTGTATGGACAAGGTCGCCGTGCTATGAAGCATCTCCACGGCCCACAAACCCGGGTAGTTGAAGGGGCCTGTGCCATCAAGGTAAGTATGACTTGTTCATTTCTCAGGACCCTCTTTATATACTCCCAAAAGTGCGCACGGACCAGCTCAGCGGTCACGTTGTACAGACACCTTATTGATTTCTTCTGCTCCAACCTTCAAGCCCAAGAGATTGACGAGAAGGGTGCTCTCCGAGAATGGAGGAAGATGATTTGCAAAACTTTGTATGCAGCTAGTGTCAGCTACTTCATAGAGCCTTCAATGAAATTTACTCGGTGCTACAGGCCGGGAAAAACATTCAGCAAGTTGAGATTCGACATTGCATCGTCAAACGCGTACTCTACAAATGTACATTGAAACAAATAAGCTAGCCACAGAACAGTAGCTTTTGCGGGAGTGGATGCTCCAATGGGGAATAACGACGCTCAAGCAATCCTGTTTCTACGTCAGGACTCAACGAAGAACGTGTTGTAAAAGGGAACGTACATTGCTTTTTGCGAGAACTGGGCCCGGTTTCCAAGAATTCCCACTGATGATTTGCGTAGCCATTTTGTTTCTCAACCACAGGATAGTCCTGATTTTGTATTAAATTGGTGAGAAGACCAAAATAAATGCTCTGAATCGAGAAACACCTACAGAATTCTCCACTATATCTTCAGAAATCACTCGTGAAGGATCATCGGCTAAGCAGATGCTACGAGAAGGATGTAAGCAGACAGCGTACGCATGGAGAGAAGGTCACGGCCACAGACTAATAATGTTTACCAGGCTGTAGGTCGATAGCTCTTTCTAGAATCCACAGAGTGTCGAGACTACTATTACTTGCATTACTGGCATTGAAAAGGTTTCCTCCGACCTCCGTCAAATAAGATGAGGGCAACAAAGCCAATCTTACTTCGGTGCTACCCCCAGCGTATTTGACCTGAAAAGCAGCTGCATCGCCCTCAGGATTGAGTCTAAAGCTCGGTTCCCGACGCTTGAACGGAGCGAGAGATACGCTCAAGTGTCTGAAAGTGCCTACATGGCGTAAATAGTACCATCCATCGGGAGCGATTTCTGGATCCCGAGAGGCCTTGAACACATTCCATTCCCCGACCTGGTCTAGGTATGACTGGAAAGCATATTTGGGTCAAGATCCTACGTTTGGATATCTTTGTATCGCAGACCTACCACATATTCATCAAGGGAATTGGCACTCCTGAGTGCTAGCTATATTCAAGTGCGTGTGTGTGTGTGTGGAATTTATATGAGAAAAAAGCGATTATTTGGCGGTTAGGGACAGAAACGCTCGTACCTTGGTGTGAATTCCGGTACCCGAAATATCCAAAAGTGTCGGATACATATAATAGGGACTATTGCACTTGATGCTAGCACACGTAAAGCTGGATGTCCACTGCAACAAATATCAGGCCGCACTTACGTAACGCGATCGGTACGAGATGGATCCTGTTCAGTGCTATCCAACTTCCAAGTTTGAGGCATGTCCGAGTTAACCAAACCAAGGACGTCAGCATAGTCTGGATCAATCAGTCGCGGCGGGAAAAAAATTGGGTCCCAGTTTCGAGTCATAAAACCCAAGAACCGACGTGAGCTTGTGTTCTCCGTAGCAGCATTGAGAATTCTGTAAGGGCCAGAGTCAGAGCCTTTCGAGGGAACAAAGAGCCACTTGGAAGTCACAGTGTCAATGAGTGAAAAAATGGCAAAATTTTAAATGTCCGTACCTGTTGGGTGAGTGCATTCTCGTTGAACGGACGCAGTACAATTGCTTCCTCGTTGATATCAGAAAGCTCGAGATACAAGGAACGGTGTTTGCTCTGAATGCGATAGCAGACGTTTGCAAGTGGGAACACATCCCGACCAGGCATCGGAGCTGAGATATCAGGAAATACGTGGGAGCGATTCAACAAGCGGAATGGTATCTTTGGAACAAGGTACAATTGAGTTGAGTGTATCATGTTCAACAAGAAATCGTGCTCGCAACAGCTGTTACACGTATGTACAAGACCTGAATTGGAATGGCAGCTTGTATTCTGAGATGTTAAGGTATTGGGAAGACTGTATCGACAGACGGACGGGGTACCCCGAGTCGGAAATCATTTCTTCTTTTCTCTTGTCCATACTGATACTTTTCTCTAACGTCTTGGCTATCAGGAATATGAGTAGTAAGGAGAGAGAGTGAAGAAGTCATGGTGGAAGGGATGGAGGGAGATCCGTTCGCGGTAGCCCTGGCAGGCTGTTCAATGTAGGCAAAAAGAGCGCATGACCGTGTCTAGGAAAATCCCGGCGGCAATTATCTTCGGCAGCTTCTTTTTTCCTTCTCACCACTACCACGAGTTAACGCAAAAATGAGTGTACTCAGACCATTCATCGCCTCTGATATGTTCAAGTTCAATAATGTGTATGTTTTTATTTTTTTCAATGAAGGACGAGTATGCTTATTTACTTTGTCTTGTCCTCAGAAACTTGGATATTTGGACAGAAACAGTAAGAGAGATGCGACGACGTTTCTTGCAGGTGGCCTTGATATCTAACCTACCAGCTTGGATCATGTCCTGCGGTATAATATTGGATTCTACCTGCACTATCTCTCTCGCTGGCCTGACCTTTGCTGCGTCCAGGAAGCACCTTGTGGGCGTATGATGGGTTACATGTCGCAGTTCTTTCTGATGCTCAATGACCCCAGTCATCGGAAAAGCAGAAGGTCAAGCCGTTGAGTGGCACAAACATGTCATCGCTATAACCGTCTCCCCAGAGTATCGCCGCCTTTCACTCACACGGAAAATGATGAATCTATTAGAGCTCGTTTCCAAATGACATCTATCGAGGTTTTTTCGTCGATCTCTTCGTGCAGTGTAACAACCTAGTGGCAATTGAGATGTATGAGGGGATGGGGTATAGTGTGTATAGATGAGTAAAGGAATATTATGGGAATCTTGGAGTGGGGAAAGGAGGTCGAGACGAAGAGGATGCATTCGGTATGTCTGCTTTGGCTGTCTGGATGCAAGAGACTGAGAAGGTTTCCCTAGATATGCGAAAGCCTCTTTCAAGAGACGGCGCTCGACGTTCGGTACGGAATAATGGGAGGGATATCATCGTTAGCGCGCATGATGTTCATAGAACGTTGTTAGGCTCATCATGTACTAGAGGATTCTTTGGCAATTTTAGGCGATCGCACCACAATCATCGACGGATATGCTGGGAGAGTTGACCAAAACGTCGTCGAATCTTGAAGCCCCAGATGAGTCTCGGCGGGGGGGATTGGAGCTGGACGAACATTCATGTCTCTCGATGGAGCGCAGCACGAGCGGGGAAAAAGCTGTCGGGTGGATAGAATAATCTATCCTGCATGCGGATGATCCCTTTGCATGAAGGACGGCTCTATAAAGGCTTCGCATGAAGAAGCTACCCGTCCGTATAGGCCTGGATGGACTTTCCGAAGTTTGTGAATTATCAAGCAATGTTCCTCTATTGCCCATCATTTTCGGCTGACACCCTGATACATTTAGAGCCGCCGAGCATTCCGCTCTCAATGTACAGGATACTCTCGCACCCTATGGCCGGCGCGAACGAGTCTGCAACACTCTTACACAACTACGACAACATACGAGACGGGGATACGGTGGGCGATTTACTCCGTTCATATATTCAGACGCTTCCCTGCTCATGGATCCTTGCTACTACGTAAGGAGTAGGAGAGTATGTTCAGAAGATGCCAAAAATACCGTCGTGCACGATGGGAAGGTCGAATAAGCTACGGTATCTCGTGCGCTATCACGGTAATCCGAGGGGCGATAATGTGTGGGGTCCACACTGGGAGAACCCTGGAAACCGGCGTTCAGCTCTTGGACGCCGTGTAGCAAATCTTCCTTCCTTCCTTCCGAGAGTTCTTTTCTCTGCTTCTGAGCGCTCGGCAATATACACCTGTCTCACGTGGACAACCTAATGTTATCAATGCGCCAGGAATACCATACTTCGGGCAAACGTTGTTTCGCCGGACAAATCCCTGGACCGGCATCCGATTTGGAATTGATTCCGAAGATTTAAATTCTCTAATCATACCCATGACTTGTCTGATCCTGCTATTTTTCATACATGCTGTCTGTCGAGCACAAATCTATGTAGCACGCCAACGTGTTATTGATTAATTTGTTGATCTCTCCCATACACGCGGTCCCCAAGGTCCCTCCCCTCCTCAATTCGTATACTGATTATCATAAATGGACCATACAGAATTGCTCCTCTGACCCCCATCTAAACCGCTATGGTCGAGCCTACTGTCGAGCTCGATGAGTCTCAAGCACTCGCAACAATCCACATTCCCCCTGCATGGAACACGGAGGTCGCCTATGTGAGTACTCCTCCAATCCGTTGCCAAGTTGAAGATTCATCCTTTGCCTTTCAGACCTTTAACCAGGAGTATAAGCAAGGGATAGCTGAATTATTCTACCCGGATGGATCGGATGTCGATGTTCTGGACGACGACAACCATAATTACTTCGTTAACGACGAGGACAGAGAAGATTCGGGAAAGTCAGAGCATGCTCCAAGTCAAGAAGAGTGTACATTGCGCCTCGCGTTTCGGTATGGGAGGAAGCGGTCAATAAGTGACCAGCTTCAAGTTCTTGAAGTTTGTGGCGGGTTACATGATCCGATTTTCCTACCTCGTTTGATACCATTCCAGATAACCGGCGAAGACTCGATCACGTTCACGGTTTGTTCTCTACAATTTCATACCCGAAAGAAGCTCATGGAACAAGAATTACAGATTTTGGCAAAGGACGGTTCTGGATTTACAGGAACACTTGACGAATCGTCCAGCGATATGTCAGTCATAAGCAGAGGCTTTCTATTTTACCGTTGACTGGTGCCAAAATGGTACATAGGTACGCAAAGATATATCTCGTCAACACCGAGCCACCACCTAAAGGGCCTGTTGACGTGGAAGAGCCGGCTACTGAATCCGAAAGGGCCGCATCTGAGAAAGCAACGGAGATACTAGATGACTTCGCCAACGAGATGGGCATTGACCCAGACTCCCTAGGCCCTGGACCACCGTACGATCCTCCTTCCGAGCTGAAGACGTTACCAGTTGGAATCATTGGCGCTGGATGTGCGGGCTTATACACCGCAATGATCCTAGATACTCTCGGTATCAACTACGAAATCATAGAGGGATCTGGGCGGCACGGAGGGCGCATTCTTACGCATCATTTTACGAAGTTGGATTTACCTTACCAATATTTCGTGCGTGACGCCCATTCCATACGAATGCTTACTGATTCTGAGACTTGTGAACAGGAGTGTGGTGCTATGCGATTCCCCAATATCTTCCTCATGCGTCGTACATTCGATCTCGCACAAAAAAAATTAGGTATGGGGAACGACAAGTTTATTAAAATAACCATGCACTGCGACAATGCTATCAAGCACTTCAACGGGATCGGTGTAAAACAGGGGATATACTCCCAGACAGACGACAACGGTAGCGAAAGCGCGGACACATTCAAGATCGGTATAACCGCAAAAAATAAGGATGGGTATATTCCAGAGAAGTATTTACACGAGGGCACGACAAAGCTCTACAAAGAAACTCTGGAACCGCTCCGGGACTATTTCGTGAAGTTATCTTTTCAGGACGCGTTTTTGAAGCTCATGCAGCACGATAATCACTCTGTTCGAAGTTACATGCAAGTGGCCAAGGGATATCCTGACTCTGTCATTCGATGGATCGAAGATATGGAATGGAGGACTGGAGGTTTTGACTCGTCGCTTACGGAGAGCGTGATTGCATCGCTTTCTTTCGATGATCCTAGAAGTTCGAATCCCGACTGGTTCTGCTTCGAGTGAGTCAATCTTGGACTATCTTTGTTTCCTTATCGAATTTGTCGAGTATAGCGGCGGAACTTCCAAACTGATTGATGGTATGCTGGACAAAGTGGTGAGATTATGTCTATCATTGTCGACTGGCTACCATCACCTACTTCCTTCCGCAGGAAAATAAGCCAAAGTATTACAAGAGGGTCACCGCCATCAAAGAGCTGCCAGAATATGACAATCAGGCAATCCAAATCGAGGTCGACACATCGGAAGATCCAAGGGGATCAAGCCCCAATTCCATTTCCGGCATATACTCGAACATTATATCCACACTTCCTCTATCCGTCCTTCGTATGGTTAATCTGGATGACATCTATCTGTCTATTGGTCAGAAAAATGCGCTTCGTGGACTCCAGTATCAACCGTCCGTGAAGATAGGCATTCAGTTTAAAAGACCGTGGTGGGAAGATATGGGTATTGTAGGCGGACAGTCATATACAGATCGACCTCCGCGCTCTATCGTGTATCCCTCTTATGGCCCTATTCCCGGAAAAACCACCCAGCGATCGAATGTTCTCATTGCGGCGTACAATGGGCTGTTAGATTCACAGCGCCTTGCGGTCTACATGAAGGGCCATGATACGCCGCAGGACAGGATTCTTCTGAAACTTATCATGAAAGATCTTGCAGTTGTTCACAACAAGCCGATTGATGACCTTTGGGAGGAGTACGTAGATCACTACGCCTGGGACTGGACCAGCGATACATTTTCGCAAGGTATGTTTGTACTAATATTCCTACCTATAACAAATGACACCAGAATTTGCGTAGGGGCTTTCGCGTGGTTTGGACCAGGTATGTCTGTTCGGATAACATCTCCTATTTTGCTCATGGTCGTTGTCGCAGGCCAATTCAAAGAAGTGTACCCTCATTTAACTATGCCCGCTGGCCGAAAGCAGCGCCTCTTCTTTGCTGGAGATGCAATCAGCACCTGCCACGGGTAAGCACGTAATTCGAAATCCCGAACAGATTTTTTTAACAAGCTTAAAACTTGGGTCAGATGGGTGGTGGGCGCTTTTAACAGTGCATGGAGATGTGTTCACGATATGCTCGTTGCTCACCCGGAGCTGAACCCTAACCCAACAGAGGACATCATGGCAAAGTTTATGAACGAGTGGGGGGACTCGGAGGAATGGGATGACAAGAAGGGAGCCCGACATGTGTATCTGGGACGAGAACTGTTCAAACGACAGCAAGAACTTAGATAAGAGTGTGGATCGCTTATAGTCTCCCAAAACAACGTATGCGTAGCGAATTAACTGATATATTTTGCAACTCCGTATTGGGCCCAAATATTCAAGGTGCGATCATATTCAAAGTAGAGATGGAAGGCATGAAAAAATATTCTCCGCCTCTGGCTTCGACAAATCGAAGAGGAATGGATAGTTTGTCGGTCGGCTTCTCTGGATTCGCCCCGGTCATATATCTTGGTGAAGATCCTATAACAGCATCATAACCTGGTTTTTGACCTGGTTTTTCGGACTGCAGGGGTGAAAAAGGGAAATCGGGATTGTTGAACCCTGAAGAGCGATATGTACTCGTTAAAACACTCTGTGAATTAGCCAAAAGCTGCGACTAACTTTGTTGTGTGTACTTGAACCCACGCTCGATGCTACTCTGGTAGCATAAGAACAGCAACCCTCTATCTTTCTGGGTCGTTGAAGTTGAAATCTCGGATGCGTCTAGTTCGTCACCATAAGGAATACTAGAGCGTCTAAATCTGATGGAAAAGGCAAACTTAGTTTCAAAAAAAGGGTGGTAAAAGAACACTCACAGGTGATCGTTACTTCCCGGCATATTTGTACGAGGATACGATTTCTGTGTGTGGGCCGCAAACGGACAAGCGTTCTGGTCAGCCGGGTACTGGAAGTTGTTAATTTGATTATTATCCTGAGAAATTGACTTGTCATCTTCGTCTGGAGAAAGGACGACGGGTGTTCCTGTGCCAGAACAATGCGTCAGCCGTTCTGTGTAGGTACAGTAGTACAGTATATTAGATAAAACATACCGCTCTTCCAACGGCCAAACACTCTGGCTCCTAGTTTATCAGCAGCATTCTCTGGCGTTGAACTTGGGAACAATTTGACTCCGTTCTCTTGCAAGAAACTGTTGAACTCCGGCACCAGCTGCCTCAACTTTCTGAAGACAAAGAATGAACCATCAAAAGCCCATGCCGGCCGCCTATCTTTGTCCAAATCTCCCTTCCGGCCCATCAACAAACATCCAGGGAAACGAATGGGAAGTTCATCGTCGAACGTATAACCTTCAATCTCTGGCTTCGATATCCCATCCCGGAAGCCAAAGTGTTCATTCGGAGTGTCCGGATGTGGCCGGAATTGCGTTTGAAAGGATAGCACTGTTTTGATTCCTTTGGAGTAACTGAAAGCTTGCTTGAGCTGGTAAGCAAAAGCCTTGCCTTTGCTGTCATTATGAGCCGTGATTTGGAACACCCCGTGTATTTCCTCGAGATACTTGTCTTCCCAGTCTGGAAGGAACTCGCCCTCGGACTCTGTCCCCTTGTCGCCCAAGTCCTTAGCATCTTGTTTCTGGCCTCGGTGAAACGCTTCATCGTACAGATAATCATTGAGACCGAGCTTAGAGAGACCTATAGAAGAAAATCCAACACTGCATCCGACATATTCCCAATCGGTGTTAGGCAAGCCACTCGAAGGAAACTCTTTCTTTTTGAGCATGTCAAAGACATCCTTTGCGGTTGAAATTACCGGAATGATCTCCGACTTCATTGTATCCCGGAATCCGCTGAGTTTATTGAATCTGAAGAAGATAAAGTATTGATAGGCCTTGTTCAAACCTGGCCTTTGGCGAAGAGTGAGGAAAGCGCAAGAAGTGTATATAGAGTAGAAGGAACGTACACAATTTTAGCCTGGATGTTACTCAAATCTGGAGTTACATATTGGGGCTCTTCGGCGTTCGAAGTCGTTCCTTCATCACCGGACTCGGGGACCGTAGTCGCTCCCCCAAGACCGTGTTCGACAGCAGGAGAACTGGGGTCGTAGAGGGTCACCCTGGCAAACCTAGTATACCGATGTCAGTTTCAACATGGGAGACATAGATACGACATTCCGGCATACATGTCACTATCTGAAGAATCAGTTGGCCGAGACGAGGATTCATCTCGAGCGAAAATCTATTTGCAGGATATGAGCGGTTCTCTATTCAAAACACGGAAATTGTCACAAACCAGTAGAGTGAGGCTGTCCGCTTCCTGACTCTCCTACAACAATATTCTCATAATTCAAAATATGAATCATCGAAAGAAAAAGACACGGACCGTAATGACTTCCAGCATCTCACTAGGGATCGGTCTCTGCCTCCCATCAATAAAATAGAGGAACCTGAGTGTGAGTTGTCGTGCTATCGCTTCGCAAGGCGTTGTAGAGTCCCCTGATTTCTCCGGGTGGTCGCTTGCATAGAATTCTTCCTTCTTCAGCAAACCACCACTTAGCCATGTCTCTGAGATTATCTGCCTGTATGTCTGCAAGAAGGTCTATGGAAAAGCGCTGAACGGGCAATAGATCTACAATGTCAATGAAGAGACAGACATACAACGGACACCTGTACTTCAATCCCGGCGGGTACGACGATATCTACTGTCCCTGTACTCTCATCGACCTTGTGAAGAGAATCGGAAGCCATGATGATTGATGTAAAGAAAATCAGATTAGTTTTTATCGATTCGAAACGAACGCGCTGATGTATGGCGTTCGGAAGTATATGCACGTTTCCGTCCATAAAGGAAACTCTCATGAGATGGATCTAATGGAATCTTATCTGGTACCTTTTGGGTAGACGCTGACAGGACGGTAGTGTCATCAGCAAGTTCCAATTGGCTCGCGGACACAACGATGCATCTATATGACTGTGTAACAGCCCATTAATCAGGATTATCATTTGGATCGAGCACACCTGTACTGGTATCCGAATATTACAATTGAGGGCCAAAAAGTAGAGCGTCGTGACCGTAGCGCAGTGGTTCTTTACGCCGTCAAAAAGCCCGCAGATAGAAACGGCTTTGAGAGTCCTGAAGCACATCTTTTCGAAGTTTTGACAGATAGAATGGAGCGACTGTCAATCACTGAACCGTGTCCCCTGCTTCCTTTGAGTTGAGGCGCTAAATAAAATATCCAAAGAATTCTTGAGGGTGGGGTCCGGCGGATCGGACCGGAATTCATTGGAGTCTCGAATTTTGCTTCAAACCAAAACCAACCCACGCGACCCGACAGAATAGCTCGCTACAAAAGTTTTGCAGCCGGAACAGCGATGGGGCATGCCATGAGGAGGAGGACGAGATCTGTACAAAGAACACTCTGCCATGTTCAACGATGAAGGGTGGCGAAAGGAAGGTGGACGAGGGAAGGAGAGAGCTAGAAGGAAGGATGAAAGGATATACGGCGACAATTGTCCTTCATTCGCTTCAAAGAAAACGTACGTGCGAATATCACAGAACAATCAAGTCATTCCTCTACCGCACAGGGGTTCTTTTAAAAACATTCTACGCCCTACATCCTACTCTTTTCCTTAGCCCTCATCTCGATATTCCCAATATACGGCAACTTGTTGTCCGCATGTGTATGTTTTCGCGGATCTGAGGGGGTGGGGGGGCGGGGGAGTGGACGTCAATTACCAGCGGAAAAAAGGAAGGGTCAACGACGTACACCAGGTTTCATGCCCCTCGATACCTGGACCATGAACAATGTATATATCGCTCCTAGGAAGCTCAGGAGACATGCGGAAGTATACATTCGAACCACAGTTTGAGCAAAAGTGTCGTGCCAGCGGTTTACCAGTGTCCGTGTTCGGATCATAGTAAACTTTGAGGAGCTCTTTGCCGGATTTCAGAGTGAAGCTCTGAGAGGAATAATTATATTATATTATATTATACGGATTAAGAAAATGTTTAGTTGAGAAAAAG
The DNA here is from genome assembly GCA_013368555.1 of Collybiopsis confluens. Taxonomy (NCBI): domain Eukaryota; kingdom Fungi; phylum Basidiomycota; class Agaricomycetes; order Agaricales; family Omphalotaceae; genus Collybiopsis; species Collybiopsis confluens. The sequence continues at coordinate 46,516 of JAACJN010000135.1, read as the reverse complement.
AACAAGGAAACATAAAACCGCACCTCATCTTTGAACCAGATATTCAACATGAAAGCACTCCCACTCGCTTTCTGGCAATGCGGGCAATGGCATACCAAGTAATGAACTGGTTCACCCCTGACTTCGAATTGGACACCTTTGCATAGACAAGAGCCCTGTTTCACCTCAGGAGAAGAGGTAGCTGTGGAACCCATGGGGCTGGTGTGAGGGCTGGTGGGGATTTGTCTGTGAGGGGGTTGGCGGTTCTAGTTAAAGAGGGCTTCAAAGATACACCGGAGCGAATGACACTTTTATCATTGTATTATCGAGGGCTCTCATCGGTCGGCGACGGCATCGGGGAAAGTGATCCATTATTAACCGGGTTTACATGTGTTGTACACATGACCATAACGGTCAGTGCCACGGATTGATTCTCTTTGAAAGGAGTCCTTGAAAGAGTCTTATTTAAATGATGCTAGTAATACAGAATTATGGACAAGTACACTACTCCAGAGTCAGAATCTTCTTCATGGTCAACGAAACGAAAGCTTCCTGTGAATCCCTCACGGCCCCTCCTCCAACCGCCCCGCCAAAGCCTTCTCTCCCACACTAGCAACTCTCGGTACTTCTTCGTGACCCATGCCACCTTTCTGTGTGGGACGCCTCCCAACCTTTTCATGTGCCAACGTCTGCGCAAATTTAGACGCAGCACGTAGCTGGGGTCCTTTAACATAAAACACGTATATCGGTATCGTAACCAGCGCGGCTAAAAACGCAAGTAGGGTGGAAGCCCATTGGAGAGAATGCGGGCCGAGGTTGTTATACACTGTAAAAGGCGCGAAAATCATGATTTTTTTCAGCAAGAGGGGCGCCAAGTACTAGAGGAAAAAGGAACTTACAAGGTGTAGCGTACATGGCCGAAATTCCAGCTATAAAATCTCTCGCTAGCGCGTTTCCACCTGTTGCAGAGGCAGAGTAGACTCCATACGCGGCTACCATGTAGTCGATCGTTGACATGTATATGCAGTACTGTTGTGCTTCTTTAAGAAATCTCGGGGTGCAAGTCCAACGAAACACACGTACGTTAGCGATAGCTATCAAAACGGAGAACATCATCGGTGCAATCCAGGGCACGTTGGGGGGACCGAATGACGTCCAGGCGAATCCGAAGAGACCAATAGCTTCGAGGGGTGCAGCTTTAGTAAAGAATAGTGAGTAAAGATATCGGCTACGCAAACAGGAAGTAACAAAAAAAGCTCACTCCACAGGAGCCACCAAAGTCTACTTTCGGGTGTCAGCTGCTCGGGATTTCGCTTCATAATCCGACGATGCTTGATGATGGGATACATGTACGATGCGTACGCCAGGAGGTAGCCAATATTGATTCTGCAATCGAAAAAAAAAAAGATGTTATATCCAGCTGCCGTTTTACGATTATGAATGGAGCTTACGGGACAAACGCCAATCCAAGTCCGATTGTTCCGAACCCCCACTGTTTGTAAACTGGACTGAAGGCTTCCATGAAACAGAATATCAACCCGTCACTGAATCCTGAGAGAAGGCTCAAACAAAGAACGATAGGTTCTCGAGCGAACATCACGAACTGAAAAGAAAAGGGCCGATCAATAACAGCGATAGAAAGAGAAAGACACGCAAGAAAAAAAAAAAGGCCACTTACAGGTCTTGCCCAAGTAGCCAAAATCTCTTTTCTCTCGAACCGATGTTCCTTCATCTCTCCAGGTCCATACACATTTTCCCTCCCAGCTTTCCTCAACCTCTTTGCCTCGCGGTCCAGTAACACCGAACTTCTCGTCTCAGAGACAAAGAAGAAGTGAACGGCTTGGACAAACACTCCGAACATCAGTTGGATCCAAAAGTTCCATTGCCATTCAAGGTTTTTCTCGATGAACGCGCCTACAACTGGACCTATTGAGGATCCACCGACTGATGAGAGGACGATGAATGCTACAGCGAATTGTTGATCTTCTGCGTCCCACATATCAGCGACCTGAGTACATTAATATATCAAGGTCAACATAGGACAAGTGCGTCTTTCTCAGGCGGGACAAACATACCATTCCGAGAGTTACGGATCCCCCTGCGGAGGATATACCGCCAAGGAATCGACCGATAACGATCGTCCCAAAGTTTGGAGCGAGAGCACAAGGTATTTGCCAGACTAGAGAGGGAAAGAGAGAGCGTAAAATTATTGATGAAACATGATCGAATCAGTGAACGAGGAAACGAGGCTTACTGTTCACAAGAAACAAACTAGCCTGAATAATCGGCCATCGACCAAGCTCCTCACTCCATGGAGCCCACAGTTCGCTACCGAATGCATAGGCAACGAGAAAAATCATTTGTCCCACCCTCGCAGCTTGTAAGCTGATACTAAAATGATCCGAAAGACGCTGGACAGCATTGGGGTATACTGCAGCGTTAAAGTTCATAGAAACTTGGATGATGAAGATGACAGAGAGGATCATCCATTTCTTCCAAGTCGGAAAAGAGTATCCTAGCTTGTCGTACCCTTCTTCCTCTGTGAGTTGATGTTTTTCATTTCGAGCCAAAGTTGTTGAGGATGGTGAATGAGGAGGAGTAGATGAGGATGGAGTCTCGCTTTTTTGTTTTTCGTTCATATTAGCTGTTTCCACAGCAGATGAGGAGCCCCAACCTGGAGGCCTTTTAAAGGACCGCCAATCTCCACGTCATGTTTATGACCTACGCAGAAAAATAGCCGGGACTCGGAGATCAGAAAGTATCCACAACATCTGGTAGATGAGTAGACGGAATGTGTGATCCTGCGGAGTCTATGCATACAGAACAGTACCGAATTGTTTAGATGGCCGTTGGAGAAGGACGCAAGCCGAGTAAAAATCTCGATGACGTAGAGATCACGTGTGATATTCGACATCTGACGGACCGACTCGGACTTCATCCCGGCCGCGGGGACGGCTTAACCTTCCTTTTACTCTACGCGTGCAGTTTCAAGGATTGCGTACACGGTTCGGTTTGACCTGCTGTGTACATTCGCGGTACATATATCCAAGGCCAAATGGTTCCCGGCGGCCTCATTTCAATCTTGGATGTTGACAAGTTGGCATACTAATACTGTATTGGCGAGGTGACAGATTCTGTATAACCTTTTCACCCAAACAGAACCATTACCGAAGACCTCTAGCCACGAATCCTTGACATGCAAATCCCCGCTCACCCTTTCCAGCGGCCAAGCCCTTGCCGACCTTCCGTTTGGCGAACACGGCAATCGGATTTTTTCTTGGCACATATATATATCTTTAGCATCCCTGCCGCAGCACTCCTTCACACTCCCCTCCACCTCCTCGCTCGCCTCGCCGTACGAGCCCATTCCATACCATGTTTATAAACTCTGCAGCCACGGCCGCATTCACGCTCATTTCTTACTCGTTTACCCTTATACCCTCCGTCCACAGCATCACCGTCACCTTCCCAAATATACCTCCGCAAAATGCTACGATGAACGCAGTCGCGGACAACTTTCTGGGCGTATCGTACGAACTATCTTCCTTTGATACCCTTTGTATGCCCCCCCCCCTTTATCGAGCAATATCGATACTGACGTCCCTCTTTGGACTACAGGGGGTAAAACAGCGGACGCGGTGCCAGAAGCCATGCAAAACTACATGAGCAACCTGAACATGCGGACAACCAATTCTTTGCGAATAAGAGTAGGCGGGAACGCTATGGATGGGTAAAAATACAATTTCTGCCACGTCTTCTTATTTTTAGAAAAACTGAACCTCCCACTCCATTCCTTAGATCAACATATGTCCCTACCATGACCGACCAAATGCTTGTGCTCACAGACCCTGATGCATACTTCAACGACCAACCGACCAATTTCGGACCCGTCCTATTCGACGTGATGAACACAATGGCAGAGAAAGCCGGACAGATGCAGTTTATAATTGGATTGAGTATGAGGGACCCCTCGAATGATACCAATGTCATTCAGCTCTCCCAGGCCGCGGAGAGTAAACTGGGATCGAGGCTGGACGCGATGTTGCTTGGAAATGTATGTCAAACTCGCGATGAACGATTTCCCTCACCTATATACCCTTTTACTGAATCAATGAATTGCAGGAACCAGATTTGTACGCCGGACATGGTGAAAGGGAGGCGTACAATATATCAGCTTATGTTTGTCCATTCACATCATGCCCCATGACCGAGTTGTCATGATTCGCCTTGTAGATACCCGAAATCGCACAAGTCATGAATGACATGCGCGGTCAAAGCCTTTTGGATAAGCCCATTCTAGGTGGACCGACTGTTTGCTGCTCATGGTCAGGCTATTGTTCGTATTCTCTGGTGGTCCTCTAATGCAATTTTCAGGTCTTTGGGCGATGTGCTTAACGCAGGACTGAAAGATGACGGATATAAATACTTTTCGTGAGATTCTCTTCTAACGTCCTTTGAACTGAAGCTCAACCGACCTTACGTTTTCTCGATCTCATTCGATGACAGTATCCAACACTACCCAAACAACGCCTGTTCTGGATTGAATGCGCAGAATACCAACATGTCTTACTATCTATCCCATACAAACGGTGAGCATTCTACTTCTCTTAGAACTGTTGTTGACTTTATTTTTAGCCCACTCTTTTACCAGTTGGAATGCCGATGGTATCAATCTAGCTAAATCACTGGGCACCCCCGTACTTTTAACGGAATACAACTCTGTAAGCTGCGGCGGAAGTAATATTTCAAACACTGTCAGTTTTCTCTTTCTCACAAGTGGTTATTCGTTCGAACCCGACCACTAACAACAAGTCCGTTCATAGTTCGGAATGACTTTATGGGCGATCGACGCAGGGCTACAATCCGCCGCGCAAAACGTTTCTGCTGTGTATATCCATACGCGAGGTTAGCATGCGCGCATATCCATCCTTTCATTCATCTGACATTAATCACATCTTGATGTTATAGAATATGGAGTAACATACAACCTTTTCGACCCTCCTTCCTCCAAAAACTCTTTGGATCCAGACTGGCGAACAGGAACGATGTACTACGCCGCTCTCTTCCTATCCGAAGCAACGTCATCTTCAACCGGCGAGACTATCGTTGCCGATCTCAACGTCAACAACTCGATCTATTCATCGTCGGCTACAGTTGCCGCCTACGGACTATGGTCAGTCAACAACAACAATACCAACTCGAGTTCCGACACCCGAAACAAACTCGTCCTCATCAATTTCGGGACCAACACCTCTGCTTCCACACAATTATTTGAAATTTCCGCACCTCCTTCAGGTTCATCAACGACAATTCAATACCGTGTCCTCAGTGCTCCTTCTGTATTTGAAGATCTCGATATTTCCTGGGCGAACCAGACCGTCTTGCGAAATGGACTGTTGGATGGGACGCAGGAGACGAGGACGATGGAGTGTGCGAGTGGATGCACGATTGAGGTTCCGGGACCTGGTGCCGTGCTTGTGTTACTCGGCGAGGGGAGTGTGTTCTATATAGACCCGGAACCCACGGATTCGTCATCCAATGATGTTCAGAACGGAGGTGTCCAGAGGAGATTTGGTTCGACGAGTAGTAGCGGTGTTGTTGCCTGTGTCATGGTCGTGGTCGGCTTCATGGTGGGAGTCGTGGGTGGATTTGTTTGAGGATAGATGGAAAACGATTCGGGTTAGGGGGGAGGGTTAGTGTCATGATCATTATACTTGGCAGTGGAGGTCAGTTCTCTTTTTCGAGTTTGGACGTTCTCTCTCACGTTCGGCGCGTTTACGGCATGTATAGGTGGATCTTTCGAACGTTGAATATCCCGGATCTTGTACTCTATAATCGCAATGTCAGTTGGTATCGTATCAAGAGATTCTTAATTGCTAGAACAGTCTGCCGTTCGCTGACGCATGGACAAGCCTGTAAGCCACATGACCATGGCTCCGTTATACCCGAATGTCGATGTTTGAAGAGTCTTCGGTGCGTATGTATCCCCATGTGGATGTATAAAGTACATACTCATAGGTATTATTCTAGATTACAGTGCTTGGCGTAATATCCGTTTTCTGTTGTAGGAAGAGAGCCTTGAACGGCGTAGAAGACCTATTTGGGAAATGTGAACGTCGGCTTTGTTGAGGCTCGTTCTTGCCGCCGAAGTCCCTTTTCCGAGTCGCTGCCACCTGTCTTTTCGTGAGTTTCTGATCCGAAAAAAAAAAACACAAAAAAAAACCATGCTAAGCTCAGGTTGTTTATTCCTAGAACTCACGCTCAACATGGCTCTTGTCCAGAGTCTCCCGAACCCATGTTCCGAATATGAACCGAACGTTGAAAATGCTTTCGAATTTTACCAACATTGAATATCGAATGGTCCAAGATGATTGGACATTCAGGTAATGTACATGTTTTTCGTTATGCATAGTACCCCTACTTATTGGTGCCCTAACGGAGCAATTTCTCGTGAAGAATCTTACCTTCCACCCAGGCTACCGACGACTCGAACTTTCCAGCACATATACAGCTGATATTTCACACGATCCGGAATTCCGTCCCTCTTGATTCCCTTCAAACATCCCGAATAATACTTCAATGGGCCACAATTCCACAAGTCTTGGCCTGGAGCGTGATTTCTTTCTCAAGGACCTTTTATGTGCTGGCAGGCACCATTTCTCAATCCTCATCGTGCATTCGCGTGCTCGAGTCAGAAGTTGGAATAAAAACGGTTCCTCGCTTCGGCTTTAGGAAACTTCTTACCGCTAGAAACGCTTTTTTGATAACGAGACGAAAAGTCACATTGTCTTCGCCAAGCTCGACTGAGGGGACACGATCCGAGAGGTTGGAACACTTTCTCTAGATCTTGCTTCATGCTTTCGAGACTGGTTTCCATAGTAAATGGCCTTAATGGTGGGCGACATACGACGTAAGTATTATACGGTGCTCATTAATCGGCTGAGACTTAATAGGTTGGTTGGCATCGAGTATGTATGCACTTCGGGTCCACCACTCAACACCTTCTCCGAACACCTCTTGTTCGGTCGCACATCTGACTTTCCTCGTCAGTGATTGGGTAAAGGCAAAGCTTCCGTATTGAAGCTTTGCCGTATTCGAAATTTCATTTCCTATTGTGAATCGAGGTACGGCTTTTTCTGATAGTTTATTTCGTGGGCTCATATAAGGAGTCAGGGCATTACAATTCTTACCTTCCCTGCTCGCCCGGCCCTCGAGAAACCATGCTCAAGGCCAAGAAACTGCTTTTTTCTACCTTCGCTCTTTTGGAGCTTCATATGCTGTTGCCTACTCGTGCCGCAGAAACCTTCATCCGGAATCCTATCGATTTCGTTCTACCGTTCATTGGGACTACCGATGGCGGCCATGTCTTCCCTGGTGTGTAGTATCAGGGGTTTCACGCTGGATTGCCCACTTATGAATCGTAGGCGCAACCCTTCCCCATGGCATGGTTAAAGCTGGAATGGACACAAACTCTCCAGGAAATGTGAGTAGTCCATCAAACATCGTGCTCTCGGCCCGAGACAGACTGATGACCTTTCAAACAAACAGCAAGCCGGATATGACGCGGACCCTCAGTTCTTGCCTATCGGATTTTCGCAACTACATGACTCTGGAACGGGAGGCGTACGTTCCTTTTTTCCTCTTTTTGAAGAAATGTCATATCCTGAGGACAAATAAACTTGAAACAGTCAGCGTCTCTTTCGAATTTCAAGATTTGGCCATTCGCTTCTTGCCCTTCCTTTACTCAGTGTCCGACTGATCTTTTTGGCCGGGCCGTTCCGAGGAAGCTTCTTCCAGATGGTATCACTCTTTGATTTTCGGAAGCTTTGTTCGGAAGCTCATGCATTCTTGATGTCAGGCTCAGTCGATGACTTTGCATCTCCAGGATACTTTGCGTCCAATTTATCGACTGGTATACGCGTGGAATTGACCACCACTCGTCGCACTGCCCTCCATCGATATACCTTCCCAGCGAACAGCTCTCAACCCCGTCTTCTTGTCGATCTCACGGATGACGGCCAACAAAGTGGCTCCGAGGTGAAAATGGCGCTCAATCCGTCTACTGGACGTGTAACCGGTGGCGCCTCCTTTGCGGGTAGTTTCGGTCCTGGCAACTACCAGTCGTTCACATGCGTAGATTTTCATGGAGAGGGATATAACTTTAGCGGCCCGACGGAGTATGGATCTTGGTTCTTCGACACTGTAACACAAAATGCGACGGACCTGGATGAAGTTTTTTCCGGATCTTCTGGGGCTTTGTTGACCTTTCCTCGATCACCTGTCAGGCGTGGGACGACGTCGATTCTGGTCCGCGTAGGAGTCTCATTCATTTCAAGTGATCAAGCATGTTCGAATGCAGAGGAAGAGATCCCGGATTGGAATTTCAACCGTGTAAAGTCGGATGCTTCGAACGAATGGAACGAATTGCTTGGAAGAGTTCAGATCAACCCCGCCGGAGTCGACCAAGAAACCATTAAGCTGTTTTACTCCTCAGTATGTGTTTCTTGGTTATGCTTGAGCCCTTGTTCCGTGCTCATCAATGCACTACCTCAAGTTGTACAGGACGCACATTGTTCCAGCAGATTGTACGTGCAAAGCCTTTGATCACTTTGCTTCGAATTCTTGATGATCTTGCCCTGCCCTAGACTCGGGAGAAAACCCGAAATGGCAATCTTCTGAACCATATTATGACTCGTATTATTGCAACTGGGACACCTTCCGTACACTCTATCCTTTGTTGTCCCTTCACGATCCATCTCGGTTCGCTCTAATTACCAGAGCAATGATTGACATTTGGCGGTTCGAAGGTAACTCCTCTGAAGTGATCAGTATTAGTCGGAACTGACAACATTCCTTCAGGGTGGCTGCCCGAATGCAGGGGAGCTACAGTCCAACAATGGGTTCAAGGAGGAAGCAGTACGTGATGTTGGCCTGACATACGCTCTCTAAGATCTTACCAACTCTCCAGATGGGGACCCAATTCTTGGAGAATTCTTTGTCAAGCGAGTATCACCTCTCCCTTCGAGGCTTGAGTAATCTGACATCCCATTCTTCAGGTACCACGAATATGCTGGGGCTCTAAACGTCTCTGTCTCGGACTTGTATAGTGCACTTGTCACTGATTCTGAAAGTGAGCCCAACGACTGGGACCTCCAAGGCCGTCAGGCAGATATATGGGTCGAATTCAGTGAGTTTTTGGCTTCCAGCTCGGCAGTGAATATTCAGTTCATGTTATTCCCAGACTATATTCCAGACGAGTTGTTCTTGGATTTCCAGGGCACTCCGACTCGACAAGTATCGAGATCGTTGGAGGTGATTAAGAGCTTTCTCGGACATTCGACATAATGGTAACATCCCTATGCGCAGTATGCTTTCGGAGATTTTGCCATTTCTCAAGTCGCCAAGATTTTGGGTAATTCCAGCGATGCAGCCAAGGTTTGTCGTGCCGGCAACAGTGCGGTTACTAGAGCACTTGGTTTACCACCTTTCTACACAGTTCGCTCAAAGAGCAAATGGCTCGTTCAATTCGTGGAATCCAACAACCACCCTCCCCGGATGGCCTACCGTTGTTGGAATGATGCAGGTTCGCTTACTTTGATTGTTCAAATGGGACGTTCGGTATGAATTACTCGTACAACGCAGAAAAGAAACAGTGAAGGCGTTTTCGACCAGCCTACCGATCCTCGACATTGCAGCGTGAACGACCCGACGCATTCCACTTGTTTCCTCGACTCCAACAACCACGATGGCTTCTACGAAGTGAGTCTTCGCCCGAGTTTTGATGGCGGTTCAAAGTGACTGACCCAGACATTTTCTAGTCTTCCCCGATGGTGGTAAGTCGCCTTTGTGCACTGCAAATGTCTTGACGCTTCATCTCCATTCTTATACAGTACTCCCAAGTAAGTACCACGTTCTCGTGTCGTCCTGTTCACACCATATTCATGCTCTTAATCCCCCCCTAGTTTGTTCCCCACGACACGGCCCAGCTCATCACTCTCCAGGGCGGCCAGCAAGCCTTCATCGACAGACTCAACATCATCTTCAATCAGAGCTATTTCGACGTGACAGATGAGCCATCGCAACAAATTCCCTTCATGTATCACTACGCCAACCGACCGGGATTGAGCACGAAACAGTCTAGGGAGGTTATATCGGATAGTTATAACACGAGTGTGAATGGGTTACCAGGAAACGATGATTCGGGTATGTATCCACTTCAGACTCTTCCTTCGAGCTTGTTCCGTTCTCCAACCTGAAATTGCATTACATAGGCGCAATGGGAAGCTACGCAGTGTTTATCCTAGCAGGCCTATACCCAGTCCCAGCAACGAGACAATTCCTCCTCTCATCACCCTTCTTCCCTTCCATCTCCTTCACCAATCCATTGTTCAACTCAACCACGACTATCAAGGCTATCAACTGGCAAGGAAATCCTCCGGACGGAAGTGGAACTGTTTATGTTGCGGTGAGTCTTTTAGATTTCCCATTCTCCGCTTCCCCTCCCTCTCTCTCTCTCTCAACGTTCTGACTATGTGTCACTGTAATCTAGAACGTTACCGTCAACGGACAACCCTGGCAATCGAACTGCTACCTTGACTGGAGCCATTTCTCGTCGACCACAGATACCACCATCGAACTTACGCTGTCCAACAACATCTCGCTTGGATGTGGAAGCGGAGCCAACGCCTTGCCTCCGTCGCTTTCAACGGGTGGTTTCGATTGAGCGACGTAAGGCAGCCTGAGGGTTATAGGCGGGAGAAAAACCAAAGCGACGGGGATTATTTAAAACGAAGGTTTGTTTTGACCTTTTGGGGGGGGAGGGGGTAAAAACAAAGATGTATAAAATTCTCGGGTAGCTTGCGTGTACGTGTGTCGGTTTACAAATGCAAGCAAACGATGTTATACCCTCAGTATCAGAGCAAATTGCGGGCAGTAAAGTAAAGGTATAGTACCGTATAGAGCAGAAGATTCATAGATGGTCCGTATCAACCCTCACCCCATATAAAGGCATGAGATTTATAACACCATGTCCGAATCTCCCGCCTCAGATAGCGGACCTGTCGGGGTCGAAACCTGCGTCGGGACCTGCGATATTCTCATCTTTGTAGGCGCACGAACGCTGGCGCCAGTACCAGAAGAACCGGCTACAGGACCTTCAGGCGCTTGAGATTGAGATCTAGACGGAGCAGCGGAAGTGGCCAAGGATGACAAAGCGGCGGCAGCAGCAGCTGTAGCTGCTGCTGAAGCTTTACTTTTCCCTTTGCTGCCTTTAACTGGAGCAGACGCGGACCCCGTTCCAGACCCAGCTTGGGTGTTGCCCGACTTTGACGGAGCGGCACTCGCCGATCCCTCGCCCCCTCCACCCTTCTTCCCGCCGACTTCGGCGGCAAAGTTCTCCATAGCCCTCGCAAAACTACTCTCCTTCCCCCCAACCCAAGCTTTCGCAAACCACCTTCCGCCGCCAATACCTCGAATCTCCCGCCTCGCCGTACGCCACTTTCTGACTTTTGCTTTGGAAATGGCGGCGCTGGCGTTATCGCTCCCTCCCGATTTATCAATCGCAATTGGAGGATTAGAAGCGAACCCTGTCGTGCTAATCTTTGGCGGTGGGAGGACGGGGAAGGGCTTTGTAGGTAGTGGGTAGATGGGGACAGGGATACCTTCGAGGGAGATGGGGAGACTGGGGGTATCTTCGGGGTCTGGGGTTGGGTTGTTGGTGTTATTGGCGGGGGAGGAAGCGGGAAAAGCGTTTTGAATGGGGATAGAGGAGAGAGGCAAAATGCCACTGAAATCTTGTTCAGGTTCCGGCGTGTGTTGGTAGTCCATATCGTCGAAATGGGTCAGGACGGGGGATGAGGCTGCGGTACCGGTCATTCCTGAAAAGAGAGAAAGAAAGAGGTAAACAATGGGATAAAGAGGGACCGCGATGCATTCTGTACCTTCAGATAGAATACCTGAATCCTCTGGCATTGGAGGCAAGAGCTTGATTTTGGGTCTACCACCAAAGTACTGCGAGTGAGCTCAGTCAAATTGACCGATAGAAAACATACTTTGAAGTAGAAGCTTCCTTAGCCTTTTCCTTCTTCGCTGTAGTTTGTTTCTTTGCCACCGTGGAACCCTTCTTCTTTCCTCCTCCCTTTGGCTGTAGCATCGGTTCAGGTATAAGCACGGCCATCTGGCCGCCTGGATCCGCTATAGCGGGAGATTCTGGTTGATGATGGAATTTATGAACGAGTTGATTAGGAGCATGACCCGACGCCGCAGGATTAGCTTCAAACCAGAGCATCGTCGGAGCCACATTGGGCGCACCGGGTTGTTGCATGACCTTTTCGCGCAGTCTGCCTTCTTCTGGCGGTTTCTTCTCATGTTTTCTAGGCTTTCTTTTCACTGGGGTCTTGGTCTTTTTCGACGCTGCCGCTGAGACTGATGACCCCGCTGCTGATGCTCCTGCTGCCCCTGCACTGGTTCCTGCACCTATTTCTGAAGATAAAACAGCGGCATTGTAAGGTCTAGGTGGGTGTGAAAGTTTTGAGCGAGGAATAGGAGTTTCATCGTCAATGAGCTGGTCTTCTTGATCTTCATCGTCCTCTTCGTCGTCTTCTCCTCGGTGTGCCTGCGTGTGGCGCGCACTGGAAGCCGGGGTCGCTTTTTCCTGTTCTTTTACAACCAGCTTTATCCGTCGAGGATTGGGTTTAGGCTGAGCGGGCGGCGGTGTAGCCTCTTCGCGTAGAGTAGATATTTGGGGGGCGTCCATATCCACGTCTTCGTCCATTGTCGCCGTCAATGAACAGAAACTGCAAAAGCCGCATTACGAGATCAAATTAAGATGCCGGCCGGAGGCCCCGACAATCCCGTTTTAGGTTACGTCGCCGTACGTGGCGCGGTCGATCTATCACTCGTCGCTCGCGGTTCATCAACTATATATTCTACTCGAATGACTCGAAGGATAGAATGAAAATAAGGACAGGACAGCACTAAAGCAAGTGCAAAGCAAAGAATTTTCTGCCAGAAAATTTTTAGCTAGGTAGATGTATCCTCCAAGTATGCTTTCGCCGCAATTTCTCCCAACTCAATAATCGCCTGTTGAAAATCATTGAGGAGCGCGGCAGAGGGAGTCGGAGTGGTAGTGAAACTGGTAGCGGTTGAGCCGGTAGCGGTACTAGAACCTTTAATAGTATAATGACGCGTCAGTTACTTGAAAAGCGAAAATTACTGAATAACGCTGACTAGAAGACGAGGAGGACGAGGAGCTAATAGATGTTGTAGTGCTAGTCGACGAAGAGCTTTTAGAAGTTGTAGTAATTTCGGGTGTAGGTGTTGGAGTAGCTTTCTTAGTACTACTGCTAGTAGTCGTCGTGGGAGGCGGAGGAGGAGGAGGAGGAGGAGGAGGAGGAGGGGCAGCTTTTTCGTTCCACACAAGTCAGCCTGTCAAGTCACCACTACAAAAATAAAATAAAACACAAACCGTCGTCCGCAAAATTCCAGGATCCGCTAATTTCTCCGATCTGGTATGGGTCGCCACCTGCAAGATTGGCAAAAAGATCGCTAACCCCATCAATGAGAAGGCTGGTTAAGTCATGAAAGGAGATGACGAAAACATACTGGGAAAGGTCAATTTGGTTTAGAGCGCAGGTAGGGCACTGAAGAAAAGGTGAGGGCATCGACTTAACCGCGGTCAGTGTAAACACCTACTGAGTCGGTGACTTGAGCAGTAAGGGTCTTTCCTCCATAATTGAGGACGACATTCTTGAAGCAGTGTGCTCCATTATCCCAGTGCTAAGGAACCGCCAATGAATCACAACTCTACTTTGAGGTAGTACTCACAGCATCGTCCAACGCGACAATCTAAACATAAACCATGTGAGTTAGGAGGTAATAATGTGCTATGAAATACTCTTACATAGTCGCTAGAGGCCGGGCAACATTTCAGCATATCTTTCTACGATCGAGGAAAACAAAACTTGCCTGTCAGTGTTCACAACCCCACATGCTCCCCTAAAAATTCATGAAATCAAGGCAAAAGGTATTTGTAGCGAAAATCAACGGACATTCCGGGATTAAACCTGTGTAAGGATTGAAAGAATGAGCCCAATTTGACACGTTCATCTCGGTCGAAGAAATACTGTATACACATACCAAGTCATATCTCCAGAAATGTCTCGAGCTTTGACCTCGACCGCTTTGCCAGACGAGTCGGAGCGGCGAAAGTTTTCGAGCCAAGCGTTTTCATGACCTGGGGAAGCTCGTGCAACGTAAAAGAGTGACGAGAGGTATAGGGCCAGTAAGGACAGCGAGTTAGAGGAGGGCATGGTAGTGAGCGATATTAAAGTTGGTACTCTATAAGGAGCGTTTTGGTCAAAAAATTTTCTTTACACGTCGACACGAGGTTCCCCACGGGTACAAGAGCAGTGTGGTACCTGGTAGAATATAATTCTATCCAAACTGCAAGAGTTCTGAGTGGTACCTGGTAGAATATGATTTCACATACTTACGAGAGGACCTCCGAGCAGGTTTGACGTGCAACTTTCGTAATGGAACATCTCCTTTCTGTTGAACATTCAACCATTCATCGTAAGTTCATCTTTTTAACAGTACACATCATTTGTGTTCTCCGCCGTAAGTTTGAACAGCTTCGAAACACACACGAGTTCAGCTCTTTTTGCCATTTCGTTAAATAAAATAAAGACTTACCAGCACTAGCACCAGCATCGTCGCCGGGATCAATCATAGCTATTAGCAGCGGACCAGCCAGAGAGATGAAGAACGAGACTCAGATTTCGGTCCATTCGGCGCCTGGGGAAATATATAGTTTGTCGTTAAACAGTCACGTGGGCCTGTCACTCTGAATACTGTAACTCAGTCACGGTAATCTACCGTCTGCGTCTTCCCCCTCCTACTCTACATCCAAAGTAACCGCCACATCCGCGATAAAACTTCATGGACCAGGTTCATCCCAACGCCCTGAAGCATACCGCACAAGTTTGATCACCCCAGAAGATCGGCCACGCTTTGGAAGCTTTGGAAGCCCCCATGCCTAACTCAGTCGTGATAGGTCTTTTGATGGCAAACGTTCCGCGGGGTGTTCGAGACAGAGATCCTGCGGGTGGGAAGCGCCCCGACGAAAATTGTATCCCGTCCAGAAATGCTTGTCAAGATCGAGGAATTTTGTAATAATGCGCAAGAGACGTCTTATAGACGGTAGGAACCATAATTTGATGCAGGCATGAGAGAGTCAGGGGTCAATGTGCTAGCGTTTTTGACTCCTGGCTCCAGACTTTCAATGTCATTGTCATCGTCTCCGTTGAATTACAGGTTTGGGTCGAATAATTTTCACAGACTGGCTGGAAGTCCGACTGAAGAGCGTATGCGCATGACTCTGCTCTAGAGCTCAAAGGCGTTTTAGAATCACTAGAGTGCTTTCCATACTGAAGCGTCTTTTACTCGTCCTTGGTGCGTCAAAATTGACAGCAAACACTTTGTTTCTTCTTGTTAAGCAGTCTGTTTGCGTCCGCACAGACCGACCTCCGTCCCCCAAATCGACATCCGGCTCGAATGTTCAGGCGGGAGGCAAAGGCAAGATTTGTGTCTTAGTTGGATCTCATAGGAGCATTCACTCCAGCCAAAGCTACTGTTCTAAGACTATGGCTAGCTTATTTGATGGTTCGATGTAGGGTACACTTTTTACGGATGCGATGTTGAATAGAATTCAAGTCTCAAGTGCCCAATGTCTTTCCCGGCCTGTAAATTTTATTGAAGGCTCAATGAAGTAGCTGAATCACCAGCGAGGCGAGGATGTAAGCACTTGCAAGAACATTTTGCAAATCATCCTCTTCCATTCTCTACGCTAAGTTCTTCGAGACGGAGTGTGAGTACAATCCAAGATTCTTGGCCGGATTTGTACTCGACGGAGAGCGCCCTTCTCGTCAATCTCTTACGCCCTAAAGCAGAAGAAACCAATAGCTGCGAATAGCTTGAACAAAGACGTGTCTGTACAATGTGACCACGCAGCTGGTCCGTGCGCAGATTTGGGAGTATATAAAGAGGGTCCGGAGAAATGAACAAGTCATACTTACCTTGATGGCACAGGCCCCTTCAACTACCCGGGTTTGTGGGCCGTGGAGATGCTTCATAGCACGGCGACCTTGTCCATACAAAGGGTCTTTGCGGCTTGTATAGGCTCAGGCTTATGCACCGTCTCAATATTTTCCTGACTCGCATCGGCCACTCTGGCTGGGCGGGCTCTTTTGTTTTTCGGCCGCCCGAGCCGCTAACCCTAACCCTAAAATTTACTCGATATGTACTTTGTAATCTTATCTCCGCAATCAACTTGAACGTTAAACGCTATTCAACATTTTTTCTTCGAAACCCACTTGGCTTGGGTCGCTGATGGATAGACGATAGTTCCGAACATGTAAGGATTCTACCCCGTCATTGTTGCAAACTGGAGAACGGCTTGCATTCGGTGCGTGTTCCACTGTTGCTCTGTGATATCGCACGTACGTTTTCTTTGAAGTGAATCAAGGAGAATTGTTGCCGTATATCCTTTCACCTTCTAGCTCTCTCCTTCCCTCGTCCACCTTCCCTTCGCTTCTTTGTATGGTATGCCCACCGGTGTACTTTTGTAGCGAGCTTATCTCTGTCGAGCAGTGTTGCCGCGGTTCGGTTCGGTCCGTGAACCTGTCAATTTTCTTGAACCTTGGACCTGGACCTAAGGTTCGGTTCAAAAATTTTTGAACCTTGGACCTGAACCTAAGGTTCAGGTTCAGCGGTCCAGGTTCGGGGTAGCGCCTGGTCCGAACCCGGTTCGAACCTCCAAATTTTTAATTAGAATAAGTTGTTCTCGCCTTGCTGCGTTTACGTGGCTCGAAAAAGAAGTTCAGAGTCTTGCGTTTGCTTGCTCCTCCATCTGTGTATCATGTTAAAGAATGAAAATTTAGGAAAATTTGGACTTAATGACTTTTTGGGAGTGGTACTTTGTCACTTTCAGAATCCGAGGTGGGTAGATTGTTCAAATTAGTCTGTGATGGATCAGCAGCTGCACGATTTAGATATAATAAGCAGTTAATTGATACACTATCCAGAATATTGCAGCAGTGGTCTGAGGAACACGGCCTATCTCCTGTGGAAGCCGGTTGGATGGTTTGGTATGACGTCGCCCTTGAACAATCAAGGTTTTATCAATCAGGTCTCTGCCGGAGCCCATGGTGGGGAAAGAAAGACTTGGATCACAGCATTAGCTTTTGGACGTACTTTCTATGGGTGGAACTTACTCCAAATTTGCACTGCTCAGACATCAAAAGCAAAGAAAAAACAAAGTAAGAGGCAGCAATCACAAATGGCTCATATGCGCCGTCAGCTAAGGAAGATCCAAACTGGCGGCCAAGCGGTGGCCGCGCATATTGGAGGTTCAAGGTTCAGGGGTCCAGAGTGATTTTGGACCTTGAACCTAGGTTCGCTGGTAGTCTGGACCGCGGACCGAACCTTGCGGTTCGGTCCACACAAATGCTTGAACCTGGTCCACTAGGTTCATGGACCGAACCGCGGCAACACTGCTGTCGAGACTCGCTCGATGGAACGGCTCCAATGAATTCCGGTCCGATCCGCCGGACCGCACCTTGGATCTTCATTTTCAGATTTCCCCTCAAGAATTCTTTCGAGAGAGATTTGTTTCGAATATGATGATACTCCCTTACATACACGCCATGAAAACTCATCCTATACCCTCAGAATCCAGCCAGGTTTTTTTTGCCACCGAGCTCGAGCATCATGATCATGGCCTGCTTTTCTTTTTCTTTTTTTCCTATGAACTGATATACGCGATATAACAACAACTGACCTCACTGAGGCTTCTCTCCATAGCTTCTAACACTGGATATTTTATCTAGCGCCTCAACTCAAAAGAAAAAGGGGACACGGTTCAGTGATTGACAGTCGCTCCATTCTATCTGTCAAAACTTCGTGCTCAAAGTCGTTTTTGACTGCGGGCTTTTTGACAACGTAAAGAACCACTGCGCTACTACGGTCACGACGATCTACTTTTTGGCCCTCAATTGTAATATTCGGATACCAGTACAGGTGTGCTTAGCAGACTGACCTCACTCAGAGTTCTCGCCGTGGCCCATAGGCTTGAATGGGTTACTCCTGTACACCCAAAAGGTACCAGATGGATGTCATTAGATCCATCTCATGAGAGTTTCCGTTACGGCCGGGGCCGTTTGTTCAAATCGATAAAAAACTAATCTGATTCTGTTGTACCCTTAGCTTACGCCCTCATCATGGCTTTCGATTCTCACAACGTCGACGAGAGTACAGCGACAGTAGATATCGCTGTACCCGCCGGAATTGAAGTACAGGTGTCCATTGTATGTCTCTTCCGAGTCATTGACGTTGTCCATTTGAGCCTTTTTCCCGGCGTAGACCTTCCAACAGACATACAGGCAGATAATCTCAGAGACATGGCTAAGTGATGATTCGCTGAATAAGGAAGAGTTCTATGCAAGCGACCACCTGGAGAAATCAGGGGATTCGACAACGCCTGCCGAAACGATAGAACGACAACTCAAACTCAGGTTCCTCTACTTTATTGAAGGGAGGCAGAGACCGATCCCTAGTGAGATGCTGGAAGTCATTACGGTCCGTGTCTTTTTCTTTCGATGTTTCATATTTTGAATAATAAGAATTTTGCTGTAGGAGAGTCAGGGAGCGGATAGCATCGCCCTACGGGTTTGTGACAATTTCCGTGTTTTGAATGGATAGGGCTCATATCCTGCAAATAGATCGTCGCTCGAGATGAATCCTCATCTGGTGCTTCAGATATTGATATGTTTGCCGCATGTCGCATTTATGTCTGCCATGTTGAAACTGATATCGTTATACTAGGTTTGCCAGGGTAACCCTCTACGACCCCAGTTCTCCTGCTGTCGAACACGGCCTTGGGGGAGCGACTACGAGTGATGAAGAAACGACTTCGAACGCCGAAGAGCCCCAAGATGTAGCTCCAGATTTGAGTAACATCCAAGCTGAAATTGTGTACGTTCCTTCTACTCTATATACACCTCATACGCTTTCCTCACTCTTCGCCAAAGCCCAGGTTTGAACAAGGCGTATCAATACTTTATCTTCTTCAGATTCAATAAAATTAGCGGATTCCGGGATACAATGAAGTCGGAGATCATTCCGGTAATTTCAACCGCAAAGGATGTCTTTGACATGCTCAAAAAGAAAGAGTTTCCTTCGAGTGGCTTGCCTAACACCGATTGGGAATATGTTGGATGCAGTGTTGGATTTTCTTCTATAGGTCTCTCTAAGCTCGGTCCCAATGATTATCTGTACGATGAAGCGTTTCACCGAGGCCAGAAACAAGATGCTAAGGACTTGGGCGACAAAGGGATAGAGTCCGAGGGCGAGTTCCTTCCAGACTGGGAAGACAAGTATCTCGAGGAAATACACGGGGTGTTCCAAATCACGGCTCATAATGACAGCAAAGGCAAGGCTTTTGTTTACCAGCTCAAGCAAGCTTTCAGTTATTCCGGAGGAATCAAAACGGTGCTATCCTTTAGAACGCATTTCCGGCCACATCCGGACACTCGGAATGAACACTTTGGCTTCCGGGATGGGATATCGAAGCCAGAGATTGAAGGTTATACGTTCGACGATGAACTTCCCATTCGTTTCCCTGGATCTCCAGTCGTCGATCCCGGATGTTTGTTGATGGGCCGGAAGGGAGATTTGGACAAAGATAGGCGGCCCGCATGGGCTGTTGATGGTTCATTCTTTGTCTTCAGAAGGTTGAGGCAACTGGTGCCGGAGTTCAACAGTTTCTTGCGAGAGAACGGAGTCAAACTGTTCCCAAGCTTAACTCCAGAGGATGCTGCTGATAAACTAGGAGCTAGAATGTTTGGCCGTTGGAAGAGTGGTAATGTTTTGTATCAATATCCTGACTGTATGCAGAATGGCTAAACGCATTTTTTTTTCACAGGAACGCCCATCGTCCATTCTCCAGATGAAGATGACAAGTCAATTTCTGAGGATAATGATAAAATTAACAACTTCCAGTACCCGGCTGACCAGGAGGCTTGTCCGTTTGCGGCCCATACACAGAAATCGTATCCTCGTACAAATATGCCGGGAAGTAACGATCACTTGTGAGTGTTCTTTTACCACCCTTTTTTTAAATATAAGTTTGCCTTTTTCATCAGATTCAGACGCGCTAGTATTCCTTATGGATTTGAACTAGACGCATCCGAGATTTCAACTTCAACGACCCAGAAAGATAGAGGGTTGCTGTTCTTATGCTACCAGAGTAGCATCGAGCGTGCCAGGTTCAAGTACACACAACAAAGTTAGTCGCAGCTTTTGGCTAATTCACAGAATGTTTTAACGAGTACATATCGCTCTTCATAGGGTTCAACAATCCCGATTTCCCTTTTTCACCCCTGCAGTCCGAAAAACCAGGTCAAAAACCAGGTTATGATGCTGTTATAGGATCTTCACCAAGATATATGACCGGGGCGAATCCAGAGAAGCCGACCGACAAACTATCCATTCCTTTTCGATTTGTCGAAGCCAGAGGCGGAGAGTATTTTTTCATGCCTTCCATATCTACTTTGAATAAGATCGCAGATGAATAAAGTGCTGTAAATTGACTCTTATTGCAAAATCCACATTGACGGCAGTAGAAAGTGGAACACTTTTCCGTACTTGCTATAGCATCGACGGATATAGCCCAGTACTTTAAAAGCCCAGTTTGGGCCCAATACGGGGGTGCGAAAACGATATATCAGTTAATTGGCTCCGCGTACGTTGCAAACGATCTACAGTGCTACTCTCAAAGCTCTTGCTGTCGTTTAAACAGTTCTCGTCCTAGATACACATGCCGGGCTCCCTTCTTGTCATCCCATTCCTCCGAGTCCCCCCACTCGTACATAAACTTTGCAATGATATCCTCCGCTAGGTTAGGGTTCAGCTCCGGGTGGGCAACGAGCATATCATGAACACATCTCCATGCACTGTTGAAAGCGCCGACCACCCATCTGACCCAAGTTTTTATAAGTAAAAAATCTGTTCGGGGTTTTTCGCGTTACGTTGCTTACCCGTGGCAGGTGCTGACTGCATCTCCAGCAAAGAAGAGGCGCTGCTTTCGGCCAGCGGGCATAGTTAAATGAGGGTACACCTCTTTGAATTGGCCTGCGGCAACAACCATGAGCAAGATAGGAGATGTTATCCGAACAGACATACCTGGTCCAAACCACGCGAAAGCCCCTGTGCAAATTCTGGTGAATTTTGTTATAGGTTGGATGTTAGTACAAACATACCTTGCGAAAATGTATCGCTGGTCCAGTCCCAGGCGTAGTGATCTACGTACTCCTCCCAAAGGTCATCAATCGGCTTGTTGTGAACAACTGCAAGATCTTTCATGATAAGTTTCAGAAGAATCCTGTCCTGCGGCGTATCATGGCCCTTCATGTAGACCGCAAGGCGCTGTGAATCTAACAGCCCATTGTACGCCGCAATGAGAACATTCGATCGCTGGGTGGTTTTTCCGGGAATAGGGCCATAAGAGGGATACACGATAGAGCGCGGAGGTCGATCTGTATATGACTGTCCGCCTACAATACCCATATCTTCCCACCACGGTCTTTTAAACTGAATGCCTATCTTCACGGACGGTTGATACTGGAGTCCACGAAGCGCATTTTTCTGACCAATAGACAGATAGATGTCATCCAGATTAACCATACGAAGGACGGATAGAGGAAGTGTGGATATAATGTTCGAGTATATGCCGGAAATGGAATTGGGGCTTGATCCCCTTGGATCTTCCGATGTGTCGACCTCGATTTGGATTGCCTGATTGTCATATTCTGGCAGCTCTTTGATGGCGGTGACCCTCTTGTAATACTTTGGCTTATTTTCCTGCGGAAGGAAGTAGGTGATGGTAGCCAGTCGACAATGATAGACATAATCTCACCACTTTGTCCAGCATACCATCAATCAGTTTGGAAGTTCCGCCGCTATACTCGACAAATTCGATAAGGAAACAAAGATAGTCCAAGATTGACTCACTCGAAGCAGAACCAGTCGGGATTCGAACTTCTAGGATCATCGAAAGAAAGCGATGCAATCACGCTCTCCGTAAGCGACGAGTCAAAACCTCCAGTCCTCCATTCCATATCTTCGATCCATCGAATGACAGAGTCAGGATATCCCTTGGCCACTTGCATGTAACTTCGAACAGAGTGATTATCGTGCTGCATGAGCTTCAAAAACGCGTCCTGAAAAGATAACTTCACGAAATAGTCCCGGAGCGGTTCCAGAGTTTCTTTGTAGAGCTTTGTCGTGCCCTCGTGTAAATACTTCTCTGGAATATACCCATCCTTATTTTTTGCGGTTATACCGATCTTGAATGTGTCCGCGCTTTCGCTACCGTTGTCGTCTGTCTGGGAGTATATCCCCTGTTTTACACCGATCCCGTTGAAGTGCTTGATAGCATTGTCGCAGTGCATGGTTATTTTAATAAACTTGTCGTTCCCCATACCTAATTTTTTTTGTGCGAGATCGAATGTACGACGCATGAGGAAGATATTGGGGAATCGCATAGCACCACACTCCTGTTCACAAGTCTCAGAATCAGTAAGCATTCGTATGGAATGGGCGTCACGCACGAAATATTGGTAAGGTAAATCCAACTTCGTAAAATGATGCGTAAGAATGCGCCCTCCGTGCCGCCCAGATCCCTCTATGATTTCGTAGTTGATACCGAGAGTATCTAGGATCATTGCGGTGTATAAGCCCGCACATCCAGCGCCAATGATTCCAACTGGTAACGTCTTCAGCTCGGAAGGAGGATCGTACGGTGGTCCAGGGCCTAGGGAGTCTGGGTCAATGCCCATCTCGTTGGCGAAGTCATCTAGTATCTCCGTTGCTTTCTCAGATGCGGCCCTTTCGGATTCAGTAGCCGGCTCTTCCACGTCAACAGGTCCTTTAGGTGGTGGCTCGGTGTTGACGAGATATATTTTTGCGTACCTATGTACCATTTTGGCACCAGTCAACGGTAAAATAGAAAGCCTCTGCTTATGACTGACATATCGCTGGACGATTCGTCAAGTGTTCCTGTAAATCCAGAACCGTCCTTTGCCAAAATCTGTAATTCTTGTTCCATGAGCTTCTTTCGGGTATGAAATTGTAGAGAACAAACCGTGAACGTGATCGAGTCTTCGCCGGTTATCTGGAATGGTATCAAACGAGTGTTGGTTTGATAGTCGAGAGTAGCGAGGCGGGCAAACTCGAGTCTTCGGACGATCATGTGATGCGGTACTCATCACTCTTCACGTACCGCATCCAACGAAGACTCGCAGCCAGCCTCAGGTCACTTGTTTTCTGGCCATATTATTTGTATCAAATCATAGCACCCTATATTTCAATAGAATGGTCGAGCGACTAGAATATGATCCAGAAAAGAATCAACGCCCGGATTTTGCAAGCGACGTATATGGTATCATACGGAATGCGCTAATAGGTGACGCGGATTCACCAGCCATCGACGACGAAAGCGCAATTCAATATCTACAAGAGCAATGGGAAATAAGCAACCAAGTCTTGAAGGACAGGTACCGAGCTCAGGTATTAGAGGAACAGCAGCTGATGGAGACAAGGAGGCAGGAGAAAGCAGATGCAGAGCTGCTTAAGGAACAGGAAATAAGGGCGAAAGAGTCAGAGTTGGCAAAGGAGGCGGAGAAGAGGCGTACCCCACTGTATGTCTTTCGGAAAGGACAAGGAATCACCGCGATCCCACCGCAGCTCCATCCGTATGCGAAGAAGATGATCATGGCACGGAAATACGTGCCTCTGTGGTACTTCTTACCGGAGGCATCAGCCGAAGCCAAAGAGAAAGGACGAGACGCGTTGGACACCAATCGCTTCCAAATTGCCAAGGACGAGAACGACGACGACGCATCATCGAGTCAAGGCCTCACCCTCGTTAGCACACAAACTACGCGTGCATCTCCCAACGCCATCCCAGACTCTCGTCTGACATGGACTCAAGTCATGCGCGCAAAGAGCACCTTCCTCTCGTCTCTCCCAATGGGATCGTACCCAACCGAATTTATCGAGATGTTCGCAGGTTTCTACACCAGCATGGACATGCATCCGGAGCTGAGAGAGGTAAATGGCGAGGTGGTGAAATGCGCTCTGCATGGTACGACGCAAATGAAAGGACGAAGCCATTTGACCTCGCCATTATCTCAACGGAGGTGATGGAAGAGAGTAGGAGAGCCGTTCGGAAAGCAGAACACCAGAAAGCTGTACAAGGTGGGTTCATTATATATGTATGTTGTTTGACAGAAAGCTGACTGTTTTCGTGTCGCCCTTCTACTTCCTGTGTCTTCGTTACATCGTGCCCAATCACAACGTCAATAAAAACACGATATGCTAATGCTAACCCCGGACGCTAATGATCATGCTAACTCCGGATGCTAATGCCAACGCTAATTTCGGACGCTAATGCTAAAAAATTATGCTTGCACGCTAATAAACAAATTTTGGGACACGCTGATGCGATTGTTTTGCGTACATGCGTGAAATCATCCAAAGTACGACTTTCCAAGTTAGGAAAGTATACTTGAGAGCTGAGACGAGCCCTAGTCGTCAGTTAACAAGTTAGGCAACTATGTGTGCGATTACTCGAGGGTTGGACCATGCGTCCTAACTCTGTTTACCTTGGTCGATGGTAAACCATACACATCTTCATATAGATGGCTTATGAGAACTTGGTCCTAACTCTCGAAGTTAGCAGACTCACCCATAACCCGCCAAGGGTCTCATATATGAGCTAGTTACTGGCTTCGTATCAAGGGATCGAAGACCTGCGAGGCTATTTGACACGTGGCACTTATTCCAGTGGCTCTTATCGAGTTCTAACTTGGTTTCACCCGAAATACTATTCGATGATACTGAGTACTTGTACCAAATGGAACGAAAAGCCAAAAGATATGAAATGACATGATATGATACGACTTAAGTGTCGATATATGCGACATACATTAAAAGAAATGTAATGAGAAGCTAGGATACTTCGGCACTCAACGGAGGAATGGTTGAGAGTACGTCCAAGTACGTTGGGCGAGCTAGGCCATAGTTCACAAGGACCGGTACCGACATTCCGATGCCAGATCAGTTATGACTCAGTGTTACCATGCGGAACTAGAAGCTGGAGTATATCCAAAGGTTAAAAGAATTATCAAGGCACTCTAAACCAACTCTGGACAAGTTAGCCGATCCGTTTAACCATCCGATCCGTCGGACCTTTTACTCGAAATGGAAGAATCCTACGAAAACTAGTTAGGAAGGACTATCCAGGTGATCGGTTTACCTGGGAGTGGAATTGGGGTCGACGTTTCAACATTTTCTTGAATATTGTTTGGAGTTTGAGGATTTTAATATTATTTATTATTTTACGGTATATATACTCCGCACGTATGTATCCTAACTTTAGATTACCCAGTGCGGATCTCACCTTATATTATATTTTGCTCAGTATCTGCCGGAGTGGGCGTCTGAGAAGTGCAAACCAGCGGGAAAACTCCTGTGTAGCCAATAAGAAAAGAAAAGTTACGAAATTTGCCCGGTCAAGGTTGTGGTGAACTAGACCGCGTATCTACCAAAAAGTTGTCCTATCTTCGTTGGGAAGTTGAGCCCTTGCCCCCCTTCGTTGATCTATCCAAAGTCCATACGAGGAAGTTGAGCCCTAGCCCCTTCGTCACTGGCACAAGTCCGTTTCGAGTTTAGTTTAAGTTAGAAAGGCCAGTGCGCCCCTACTTCGACTAAAAGCGATACAAAGTTATATAAAAACCTAGTTAGGCTACATCGTAGTCGAGCGTCGAAGCAGTTGAGCCCTAGCTCCTGTGGACAAAGAAAACCTAAAAAGCGATAGATTCTTGCGGAACCCGCGTAACCTTTGACAAGCACACTCGCACCTTTACAAATTTGATAAGGCGGAACCTGTCCTAACTTACCTAAATACATTTTGGGTTTAGTTTTGGTTTTGGGTTGTGGTAGTAGTGATCCCACGCACTGCGCGTTATCTGGAGCCCACCGCGAGGGGTTCTAAAAAGAATCTATAGGCCTAAAAGCCACAAAGACCCTTTGTACGTTGCAAAAACAAGATAGGCGAACCATCGTCAAAGCGTAACACTCGGAATTCATCTCGAGTCCAAATCGTTGACTTTGGGGAGTTAGATCGCGTCGAAGCACGTCAAAGAAAAGCAAAATCAGTGAACCCTTCGTCAGATAACAGAGGGCGAACTCGTAAAGCAAAAGAAAAAGCAACGGTAGACGAACCAGAAGGTCCTTCTATTGGAGCATACCCAAAATCTCCTGCTGTACGTTCGGCGTCTCAAGACAACGACGACCAGTTTAGAGAACAACCAGAATCACCTTTAACACCGATCGGCGAAAGTCCTAACTCTAATAACGAGCAAGGACCGAATCCTTTCAACTTCGAATCAATCAATCTCGCTCTACACAAACCCCAACACTTTCTTTCGACTATCCGTCTATTTTCTCGTCTTGGTTTCAGTCTTCCTTTCCAAATCTCAATCTCTCGCATTCTATCTCGTCTACTTCTCATCCTATCTTTTTATCATCGACAAACATGTCAAATCGGAACAATATTCCTCAGATCGGGTTACCAACCCTTTCGAACGATGCGGTAACACAGTTGGCTGCTGCAGCCGAAAAGTTACCGAAGTTATACAAAACCCCTCCTATCTTGAATATCGAAGACCCAGTCGGAGTTATTCAATGGTTTGAGGCAGCAGAATGGATCTTTGATTCGAACGGCATTACGTCGGATGATGCGAAGTTAAAACTAGCTCTGGATTGGAGTACATATCCGACCAGAAAGCTATTTATGGGCATGAAGAGTGTTAGGACACCTAATTACGATGAATTCGTAAAAGAGGTCCGGAATATTCTTCCTGAAGAAATGCTAGATGTCGCAGGGTCAATGTACGAGTTAGACCGAATTGTCAACGAATACGAACCACTGAGTATAAGGCAGAAAGCCGAGTTTCGACTTTATAACGTTCTGTTTGTAACAGAATGTGAAAAGTTAATGACGGATCGACCCATCCTAGCTAATAGGGATGCGGTACGCACCTACTTGAAAGTATTCGAAGAGAGTACTCGAAGTATGGTGTTTGATCAAGTTAGGAGGGATGTAAAACCGGCAACGATCGGTAATCGAAGAAAAGAGGATCCTATTACGCTTAAAGAAGCTGTAGCGGCGGCGGAAAAGGTCTTCTCATCGTCGAACTACGAATCTATATACGGCCTAACTTCCGTAAGGTCGTCGGGTATTGGTTCTACAAACCCAGAATCGTATAGGCGAAGCCAAATAGCCTATCCACTCACGTCGGGTCTACCTGCCCAGTCGAACTTTGACTACCTTAAAAGTGTCAGAAAGATTAAGCAGGAGAATGATGTTGAAGGAGGCATTTCAGATTTGTGGAAGTCCGCTTCCAAAGATAGTGTTAATGAGAAAGAGAAGTTAGAGTTCGAAAAAGAGCGTCTAGCATCTCAACAGGATGTCAATGAAGCATGGTTAAAGGAAATGCGTCAAATGACATTAAAAGTCGGCGAAGGTCTTAGTACGGTAGCCTCCCTAGTTGGAGCAGCTGTGTCGCAACGGCAGCCTAACTTAGAAGGGAATCAGAGTCGGTACGGATTTAATCAATCCGGACCCTCTGGACCAAGTGCTCGATATGGGAACACATATTCAAACACTGGACCTCGGCAAATGCTTTGTTTCATGTGTAGAGCAAAGGACCACTTGTTAGCAGCGTGTCCTATCTATCAGGATTACGTTAAAAGAGGATGGTTGGTTCCAGAAGGCAACGGTTCAACTCGTATGAAATTGCGGGATGAAGTTAGGATGCCTAGGGATGACGAAAATACTCCTCGTTATAAATTAATCGAAGATATAGCTAAGTCCCGAGGTTGGGGCAAGGCTGAATCTTACTTTGCAAATATGGTTGATGAAGAAGAAGACGAAATGAATCGTCAACTTGATCCTGAAGATCAGGTACAAGTCCTCCTACGCGAACTAGCTGAGGCCAAAAATGCCATGCTGCAGATGAACCAACAAAGGCCATCTGATGAAGTTAGGCGGTTTAATGATAGATCATATCCGGATCATTCACAAAATACTGACCGACCTAACTTGGGAAAAAACTATTAGACTCGATGAAGGAGCCTAGACCTGGTCGTGGTATCTACCAAATGGGGAGAAACTACGCTAGCTCGTTTGTGCAGGCACCGGAGAGTCCTTTCAGCAAAAATCCCAATAAAACGAACAATGATCGAAGGGGACCACTTCCGGGACCTCTGAAATCAGCGTTTAAAAAGAAAGTCGCGTTTGATGGTGTACTTATGCCTCCAAGGATAGATTTGATGGTATTCCTAACCGGAATTTCCGTCGAACTAGGGACACAAGTACGGAGATTGAAAGTGAGCCAGCGGAGAAAGTTAGGACGGAAATAGTATCAAAGGAACAGCCTAGTGCTGGTTATGGGGACATCAGACCGTCTCCTGCCACTGCGAAGCGACCTTTTGACGATGTCCGACCTATCACCTTCCGGCCACAACCTGAGACAGATGTACGGAACCGTCGTTCTGAAGTACCTAACTCTCATACACTGGATCAGTCTCACCCATTCACTATGTCAAATGAACGAGAAAAATCGAAACAACCTAGCTATCGAGTTAGGAACGAATTGTTTAAGGATGGTTTAGCAGAAGAAGTAGCTACCAAAGTTTTGGAAGGCACCGTTCAGCTATCCATCGAAGAGATGCTAGGAATTTCTTCGTTAGTGAAGAAGATTCTGGAAAGGAAACTCAAGAATCGACGAGTTGAGCCTAAACGGGGAAAGTCAGCGTATGTAGCTGTCCTAACTGATAACGGCGAAACCCAGATTCCGGAAATGCCCACAGGAGTATTAATGCGCGGTAATTATATCGACATTGATGACCTAGCTCTCGCACCAGAGATCATGTTTGAGTATCTGTCCGAAGAAAGAGACGGAATGCCGGCAGGATCTTGGGTACAAAAAGATGTGGTAGAATGTTTTCATAATGACCTACCCATCGACGATGAGAGACGCGATATGATTGTTGTAGCAGGAAACAGCAAAGGACTACGATCAATTGCGGCTCGAATCAATCACAGAAACGAAATTGTTGAAGGAATCTTAGATTCTGGATCACAGATTGTGTCGATTGACCGTTTAGTGGCTACTCAGTTGGGCCTAACTTGGGATCCCAACGTAACTCTTCAAATGCAGGATTCACATGGAGGGTTGGGTAGAACTGAGGGTTTAGCTAGGAACGTCCCATTTACATTTGGTGACCTTACTATCTACCTACAATTGCACGTTCAAAATCGTGCACCATATATGTTACTTATGGGAAGACCATTCGATGCGCTGACGGAAAGCAACGTTAAAACCTTTGCAAACGGTGATACAGAACTCACAATCACTTGCCCTAACTCTAAACGGCAATGTGTAGTTCCTACGTTCGCTCGTGGCAAGTTAGCCAACGTTATGAAAGTGGATACTTCGAGATATGAGGTGCCTAACTATAAAAAATGCCTACACCTGAAGAGCCATCGAAGGCAGAGCCAGATGGAAATTTTCGAACCTCGAAGATCTGACTAGCAATCAGGGAGAGGAGGAAATCGCTATTGGGTTCCATTTCGATGAACAGGGCGAACTAGAGGTGGATGGTTGGCGCCAATCCGAAGGAAAACAATTTACGAGGGCAGAACTTGCGGAATCGTACTGGTTGGCATCTGAAGAACAAGTCCGAAAGGAATGTATGGATGGTGCCGCCATAGAATCGTACTTGCAAAAGTTAGGAACAGTGTGGAACGCAACAGCGTCACATCAGACCTATATGCAAACTGTCAAATCGGACAAGATGTTCCTATCGATGAGAAAGTAATGGAAAATAATGAAGAAACGAATTTTACGCTATATGATACATTTATGAAATTTGAGGCAGACGAGCCAAATCTGTCCTATCTTATGAAAAGTGAAGAGAAACCCCAAATTTCATGGAAATCTCTTAAACGATTAGCTCGACAACCTGTTCCAGGGAAGAAAGCTTTTAGAGACCCGTCGGTTTACGTTCCTAGAAAGAACAAATCGGGGCAGCTTCAAAAGTCCGAGTTAGTAAGAGTTTATGGGTCGAAAAAGTACAAACCCGTCGCTCTTAAAGTTAGGCCGGTGAAAGCTGAATTACCTGAAGAATTTCGGATAAAAAGGCATATCACTGGCGAGCCATTGAAGGATATGCCTGAGTTACCTATCAATCCTCCAGCCTTCGTACCAACAGGACGATACACACAGGAGAGAATGGAAGCTTTGGACAAATCTCACGATGATGGTTTCTTATGGCCTGAAGAGAGGAAGCTCATGCACGAATTTATGAGACTTCAAGAAAAGGCATTTGCGTGGTGTCCGGAAGAAGGAGGAACATTTAAACGAGAGTTCTTCCCTCCAGTTAGGATACCAACTCAAGCACACGAACCATGGGTGGAAAGAAATATTCCTATCCCCCTGGAATTTATGCCGATGTGTGCAAAATCATTAAAGATAAAATAGATGCAGGAATTTACGAACCATCGAACGCTAGCTATCGTTCCAAGTGGTTCTGTGTCCTGAAGAAAGATGGAAAGTCACTTAGGCTAGTACACAGTCTTGAACCGCTGAATAAAGTCACGATTCAACACTCTGGCATACCTCCAGCTACTGCAGATGTAGCTAGGCACTTTGCTGGACGAAGCTGTGGAACAACCTTCGATGTTTATGTTGGATACGACGAAAGGGAAGTAGAGGAAGAATCCCGAGACCTCACTACCTTTCAAACGCCGTTTGGTGCACACCGGTTGGTAAAATTGCCCATGGGGTGGACTAATTCGGTTCCTATCTTCCATGACGATATGACATATATTTTACGAGATGAAATACCGCATGTAACATGGCCATACGTTGATGATGTACCAGTTAGGGGACCAGCTACTCGTTATGAGCTCCCTAACGGCGGATTTGAAACAATGGAAGGCAATAAAGGAGTTAGGCGGTTCGTTTGGGAACATTTTCAGGATCTTAACAGGATCGTTCAGCGTCTAAAGTATGCTGGAGGAACGTTCTCAGGACCGAAAACCTTTTTATGCCGACCAGAAATTGTTGTAGTTGGGCATAAATGCACTTACGAAGGCCGAGTACCTGAAGATAAGATTGCAGAAGTCGTCCTAACTTGGCCTGCATGCAAAGATAAAAGCGATGTTAGAGCATTCTTGGGAACTGCTGGTCAGCTTCGAATGTTCATAGACAATTATGCAAAGAAAGCAGAACCTTTGACTCAACTCACTCGTAATGTTCCCTGGGAATGGGGACCGAAACAGGAGTTAGCTATGAGGTTACTTAAAGAAGGAATTCAAAAAGCACCAGCTTTACGTCCTATCAATTATGAATGGGATGTTAACTTGTCTGTCGATACTTCGTACAAGGCAGTAGGTTGGTACCTTTACCAACTCGACCCGAAGGATCCTAAGAAGAAATTCTTTAATTATTTCGGGTCCCTAACTCTAAATGAGCGAGAGGCACGATTCTCTCAAGCTAAGCGAGAACTATATGGATTAAAATTAGCCCTTGAAGCTAGTTATTATCAAATTTACGGGAGTAGACGCCTAACTGTCGAAACCGATGCAAGCTATATTAAAGGCATGCTAGATAATCCCAGTTGCGGTCCGAATGCGACTATAAATCGCTGGATCGAAGATATACGAAAGTATCACTTCGCATTAGTACATGTCAAAGGAATCAAGCATGGATCTGACGGCCTATCCCGTATTACACCGGGTGGCTGGCAACCTGCTCGACCCCCAATTAATCCAGAAGACTATAATGACGAAGATAATGGAGAACCAATTCCGTTCTCAGTAGCAGAACAGGTTGAGGAACTACCATACGACTTCGATGAATTTAAAGACAAAATTGATCCTCGAAGTGGCTTCCTAACTATGGATGTCTATGCCACAAGCGTTGAGGATTTTGAAGATGACCTGCAAGCATATGTTGACGAAGAACGAATGTTCGAATTCAAAAGGCGTCAGATGTATGAAGACTCGGGTATGCCTATGATGGTGTTCACTCAGGATTTATACCCAGAGGATCATGGAACGTTCGATACTGAAAACCCTTACTCTGTCAAACACCGGACGGAGTTAGGCAACCGTTACGATGAACTGTTACCAAAAATCAAGGAGTGGCATGACCATCCTAACTTGGATTCGTTCGCGACCCTGACGCAGAAAGAAAAAGATAATTTAATACGAAAAGCTAAGAAATTCTTTGTTGATCAAGGAAGGCTATATAGGCGTCCTAACTCTTCAGAAGGATTGCCGCAGTTAGTCGTTGATAGGGATAAGAGAATGCGAATCCTCTTCGGAGCGCATGATAGTGTGGGACACAAAGGATCCTTTGCGACCCAAGAATTGATTGAAAAACGATTCTGGTGGCCAGAGGTAGCGAAGGACGTACACTGGTATGTTTCTTCGTGTGTACCATGTCAAAACCGGCAGATGCGTTTAATCAAAACGCCTCCTAACTTGACACACACACCGTCTCTATTCCAAAAGATACATGTTGACACGATGGTGATGTCTCCTGCAAGTAATGGATGTAAATATATAGTACATGCTCGAGATTCGTTATCATCTTGGTCGGAAGCCCGCGCTCTTAGACAGGAAAATGCTAGGACACTGGGTGAATGGTTTTTCGACGATATCATATGCAGATGGGGGTGTCCTTACGAAGTTGTCACGGATAACGCACCTCAAATGAAAAATATGTTGAGCTGGCTAGAAAATAAGTACGGAATTCGAGGAATTCGAATTTCTCCTTATAATTCACAGGCTAATGGAAAGATAGAACGAGCTCACCTTGATATTCGGCAAGCTTTAGCTAAATCTACAGGGGGAGACGTATCCAAGTGGTTCTACTTCCTGAAACACATTTTATGGGCCGATCGAGTTACACCTCGTCGCGGTCTGGGATGTTCACCTTATTTCTTGGTGACTGGAGCCGAACCTATCTTACCATTCGATATTGTTGAATCTACATGGTTAGTAGACACACCAAATCGTGTCCTAACTCGTGAAGAACTCATTGGCTTACGAGCCAAAGCATTATCAAAACATCGGACCTTCGTACTCGATATGATCGACCGTGTAGACGAAACGAAGCGAAGAAACTTGAGGATTTTCGAACAGAAAAACCGTCATGTTATTAAAGATTGGAATTTCAAACCTGGACACCTAGTTCAAGTTAGGAACACTACAATCGAAAAGAGTTTAGATCGGAAAATGTATCTACGGTACAAAGGACCAATGGTAGTAATTCGGCGAACAAAAGGAGGATCATATATTATTGCCGAAATGGATGGTACCGTCTTAAAAGAGAAGGTCGCCGCATTTCGTGTAATACCTCACGTCGCTCGTAATGAACCCATTGTTCTACCAAAGAACATTCACGACTTGATTGATCTAACTCCCGAGCAGTTGCACGCCCTTGTTGAAGATAAAGATGATGAAGAACACATCTGGAACGATGACTTCGCATTCAACAGGGTGCCTAACTTAAATGTGGACGGTGATGAATCAGATGATGAATTACAGGAACTGGGATCGTCCGAAGACGAAAACTAGAGTCCTTAAATAATCATTCTAGACCATGAGCGGAACAAGCATTGTTATTGTTAAGTTAGGCCAGTTAAGCGAAGGTGGTACAACAATACTACTTGATAACTCCGTCGTTCAATAATGAAAAATGCAACGTTATAACGAAAGAAAAGGTAAAAAGAAAGGACCTATAACGAAGCTAAGAAAAGTTATATAAAGAAAAGAAGTTAGGCCGAGTGATGACCGCTTCTACCAGCAACAGGAGACCTAGGAGTAGGACTGTTGATTTCGACATCCTCACAGGCCGGAACGATAATAGCCTGAGTTTTCTCGGTATCCATATTCCCAGTTTCGGGTTCAGACTTGTCTGCAAGGTTCATACGAGCCTCGAACTCCTTCCTAACTTCATCACAAATGCGTCGAGATACCTTGGCACGATCGTGGTGAAGAAGAGCGATGTGGGTAGCGTGGAGACCTTCTACTCGATGGTAATTGAGAAGGGAGTTGAGAACACCAGTTGGGAGATCTTTGAACTCTCCCAACGAGGTAGTTGCAACCTCGTCCAACAGTTGAACCGAGATAGGATTCTCTCTCTCTCGTTTCTGGGCTAAGAAAGTAAAAGGAAATATAAGAAATAAGTTAGGACGACTTGAAGAAAGAAGTAGAGTCGGCCTGAATAAATAAAAAAGGAAAGTGGACTAAAAAGTTCAATTATGGCTGAGCCAATCGAGAGGAAGAACAGGAATCTGCCGGCGGAAGGACTCCTCTGCCGCCCGGATTGGTTCAACACGAAAGGGAGACCTGACATGGCAGTTACACCGCTCCCAAGCCAAGTGACGCAAGTTAGGAATCGTTTCGTAATGGCCTAACCTGGTCAAAGACTCTTGGAACTTGATCAACCGAGCCAATTCGGCGGGACGAAGTGGCATATAGTGACACCATCCAGGAAATTGAGAATGGGCAGCATGAGCAGACTCAAGAGCAGCCGGATGGGTAGAGTCAAACTCTAGTCTAACTAGTTTACCCATGAGGTACTCTAGCGCGGCCGGATCATCACCAGGATGAGCACCAAGTGAATGAGAAAAGGGAGCTTCATCGGCTGGTAGGCCAGTCAGAGGCCGAAGATTGAAAGAAAAGAAAAGGGATAGGCATAAAACGAAAATGGAGTTAGGACGAACCTTCGGTTTCAGTCCGCAGGTCAGCGACATAAATTTGTGTACTAGCAACCCGTGCAGAGTCGGAGGTACCGATGTCGGATCTAGACTGCGTACTAGAAGCATGGATGGAGTCCGAAAGACCAGCCTAACTCGAAAATGACGAAAAGAAGGAAAAGCGAAGAATAGAAAGACTTACGCTCTCCACCTTTCGTTTCTTTCCTTTCTTGGAAGTCTTGACAGGCTCGTCCGAATCATACTCTACCTTAGAAGACGATTCACCAGTCGCCTACACGAGGAAGATGAGTTAGGACGAAGCAATAATGAAAACTTTGGACATACTTTGGATTTTCCAGTGCGAATATATTTCAAAGCGTCTGGATTCACCGGGGTTCTTTGACGATTTGCGAGCTCGGTCTCATACTCATTCTACATGGAATAACAAATAAATATATAAGTTAGGACACACTGTGTCATGAAAGAAAAACATACCACGGCAGCATCCAACTGTTTCATGAACCCAGTTAGACGGGAAGTTTGCATGTCGTGTTCAATGTTTGGAATAAACGGAATGGAATCCTCAAAGAGCGCTAGAGCTTCGGTCCGAACTTGCATGGTATGGGGGACACGAGCATGTTCACGAATAGTGACATTCTCAGTCTACAAGGAAGTTAGGACGAGGATTCAAATATGAAAAAGGAAGATTACACACGAGAGCATTGTACAATTCCTCCACAAAGGGACGGAATCGCTTTTGCTTTGTCAAGGAAGGCGGATTCTTCTCCGGTCGAGGGTAAACTCGACTGATAGCAATGAAATGCTCATGAAGAGCGTCATATGCTTTGCTGATAGCCTGAAGAGAAGGATGAATTTCCTTCTCTCGAGTTAGGATTTTCGGTTTTGGCATGAAAACGAGTAAAAGATGATAATGCGCGAAGGGATATGATTTTAGTTTGGGTAGGACTGGAAAATTGTTAGGACCTTTTATAGGCAGCCAGTTCATCATCTAGGATCGTACCAACGCAACTGAGGACAGTTGGGATCTTTAGTTTGGGGGAGGAGACCCGGAAAATTTGGAAAAACAAAATGTCCAGAAAACTCTAGACACTCCAAAATTCCCTCAGATATTGGTCCTAACTACTAGCCGAACGTTTCGAGCACAATCATGCATTGGGAATGGAATTTCCTTACTTATCTGGACATGATTAACGCTACAAAATGACAAGAAAAGAAATATTGCTGTAAAATAGGTGGAACGTGTATGATTAAGTTAGACGAACTCGGAACTTATGAAATAAAAAGGTTTCGGACCGTCCTAACTTAGTTGTCACACGGGAAATTCAAGAAAAGATCATATATTTTTTTTGGTAGCTCATAAAAGAGCCACCCGGCGCAAAGTAAAAACTACAAATTTACTCTTAGCAAGAAACCTAGCAACGTTTACCTAGGAATACTTGAAAAGAGTCCATACAATGCAAAAAGAAAAATATTACAAAAGAGTCGAAGGTACCACAAAATTGGTACCCCCGACTCGACCCACGCGTTATCGATGAAACAACCTACGCGACCAACTCGTCCCGCTCGTCCAGCGATCCGGATCCCGTAGCGTCCGCGATCCCGATGTCTACCACGGATTCCCTCGCGTTAGCAATACTATCCTCAAGGAGGGTAGTAGCCGAGGAATCGGGCAGAACGGTTGGAGAAGAGTTAGGAACGGGAGAGGAAGGCCCAGGAACTTTGTCGAGCGACTCTCGGACAAGTTCCAGCCATTCCTGAAGCGTTCGATCGCCGGTGTCGATCTTGCCAAAGTTCAGGGGGCTGTTCCAGTCGAACACAGTAGCTAGGAAGCTAAAGTGTTCATACGAGAAGCGAGCCACCGGTTCGTCTCCCGCGGTCGAGCCCAGACTCTTGAGGACGATCATGGGATCGCTCATGCTGTCGGAAAATAGACCGAAACACTGTATGAAGTGTTCGGTCAAGCGGTCGATGGCTTTGACTTGGGCGTTGAGCGCCTCGTGAGCCATCATCAACGCAGCGCGAGCGTCCCGAGCGGTCTCAAACCGAGATTGGGCATCTAAGGGAAAGAAAAATAAAGTTAGAAATGAAATTTAAAAATAAATAAATGCCTACTGTTAGGAGCAGTCTTGAACTGCTGGATCATGGCGTTCATGACCGGCAAGCCTTCCTCCAAATCCAAGGTCTTAAGACATTTCGTCTTATTGGACTGACAGGTCCCACAACGAATGTGCGGCTTCTCGTAATTGCAAGGAGTCTTCAAGCGAATGCATTCGGTGCATCGCTGATCAACACCAGACGAGGACGGGCGAGCTGGCTAAAAATAATAAGTTAGGACACTGATGAAAAGAGAAGAATATGAAAGAATACTTACCTGTGGAAGGGGATAGGCCATTTTTGGGATGTCGGAGTAGTTCATGTTGAAGTTGTTAACTCCAACAAGGCTACCGACGCCGAGGAGCCGTTTGTCGATGTTGACATGGGCAACTTGAGTCCTAAGCTTCGGACCGTTCTAGAAACAGAGTAAGTAATAAATTAGGAAAGGAAGAATTTAAACGAA
Organism: Collybiopsis confluens; assembly: GCA_013368555.1. NCBI lineage: Eukaryota > Fungi > Basidiomycota > Agaricomycetes > Agaricales > Omphalotaceae > Collybiopsis > Collybiopsis confluens. Next base: position 9,063 of record JAACJN010000135.1, on the reverse strand, counting down.
AAGACATACCGTGTTCGAGTTCGGTTCATCACCAAAGTTCGTTTCTTCAGGGATGAACTGCTCAGCGATCAAGAGGGGGTCACCTTTGGTGGTGACAGCGACACCTTCGAATCCCGGGATGGGTGTAGTCGACGGCTGGTAAGACCCAGTCGGCAGCTTCTCCCTAACTCCAATCGAGGCCCTAGTTCGGGTTCGCTTCCCTTTTGGAGGGGGCGATGGCTCTGGAGAAGGAGTCTTGCGACGAGCTGCGGCAACCGCGCGAGATTTAGCTCTTGATGCAGGAGCCGGCCTTTTGCTTGACCCAGGCTCAGGCTTGATGACGGCTGCGGACAAATGCTAAAAGAGAAATAAAATGAAAGAAAATTTAAGTTAGGAAGAAAACAGTCATACCTGACGAGAAGTACGTCGTCTAGGAGTACTTATTAGCGTACGACGCGAGGCATGGGGAGGAAGAACGAACTTTGCAGTGGGGACGGAGGATTTGACGCGTTTTTCTGAAAAGAAAAGTTGTTAGAAAGCGCGGAACGAAGTTAGGATCAGAGACTTACTTGGAGACTCGTCTTCTTCTGAGTCCAAAATTAAATCGCTTTCCTCCTCGTCGTCCTCCTCCTCCTTGGTATTCCGGGATCGCTTCAAAGACCTGGAAGGGACCTCGGGGAGAGCCTTACCCTTACCCTTGTTTGCCGAAGGGTTTGACCGCTACATGAAAAATGAATAAGTTAGAACGAACATACGAAAGGGAGAAAGAATAGTTACCTTCTTTGGGACCGACTTCGAAGCTACTGCTTCCTCGAAGGGATCCATGGATTGGTAACGAGGTGCAGGAGACTTCTTGAGCTGTTGCGTCTCTTCCTCCTTCGAAGAATCGTTGGAAGAGGGAGCGAGCGGGGAAACCTGACCGGGGAAGGTGAACCATTCGTTAGCCTTATCTCCTATGGCATTCCATAGAGATAGGCCCTCGATGTGGAAATCATCGAGTGGAATCGGGGGTTCGTCGGGGTATTCGTCGTCGGACAACTGAAATTTCCGCTATGAAAAGAATGAAAAGGAATTCTAGTCAGTTAGAATAATGTGAAAGGACAATTGGGAACGTACTTCGAGGTTTTCCATCTCCTCCTCGGAGTATTTCCAACCTTTAAGCTGCGACGTTCGCTTGGAAGAATCGCCGTAAGTAAGGACAAGATATTGGGCCATGCCCTTTATCACCACCGCAAAATTCGGACAGTTCGTGCACGAAGCCCAGAACTGATGCATATACGTCTGAAAAAGGAATATCAAGATTAAAAATAAGAAAAATGATAAAAGAAAAGAAAAACGTACTAGGGCAGGACGTGCTGCTGCCAACGCCGATTCAATGCGCGTGTGCAGATCGTTCTCGGAAGCGCGATTGCGTTGTGCAAAAACACTTTTGAACGCGCGAAAAATCGAGTTCGTAGCGCGGTAGAGATCAACGCCCTTGGCGTAAGTTAGGCCCGTCGCACCTTCGACAGGCTTGTACCATTTCGCCAGCTTTGCTGGATAAAAGCTTCGAGGAGGTTTGTTGGTGGCCAAGAAAGGATCGTCGGTGGCGAGAGCCGGGTATTGATACGCGTCGATGTTTTCGGGAGAGAAATCGGCGACGTCGAAGAAAGAGGGGGTCGGATCTTCCTTGAATTCGAAGCCCAAGGCCTCGACAAGCTCGTTGGCGGTCTTCTTTGAGTTAGGGAGGTAGAGTTTGGCGGGAGACATGGGGGAAGAAAAAGAAAGACTGACTTGGTCGAAATTTTCAACCGAGTCAGGCTTTATAATATCTTCGAACCCTAACCCATACCCATCATGATCGATGAATGATATAATCCATGACAGATCCCGTGCTTCTAAAGAAGCAATATCGCAAGGAGCAGTATTATAACTGCTCTTTGAAGGGAAATGAGATGCCAAAGTGGCTAATACAGTCGGTTAGAAATCGGTTCGGCGATCAAATTGATTGACGAACCAATTTGATTGATACAAGTCTCGGGATCAAAGCGAGTAATATGTAGCAGGCCGGACTCGGCAAGATATGATAAGAGATAGCACAGAAATGTAAAAGCGTGTTAAGTTCCTCTTTAATAGTGTTAGGCACTTAGAGGTGGATGAGCAGAGTTGAACCCAGAGTTAGGCTATGACCGGGGACGGTCAGAACTTTTAGTTTGGGGGAGATGATGCGATTAATTTGCGTTCATGCGTGAAATCATCCAAAGTACGACTTTCTAAGTTAAGAAAGTATACTTGAGAGCTGAGACGAGCCCTAGTCGTCAGCTAACAAGCTAGGCAACTATGTATGCGATTAATCGAGGATTGGACCAGGCGTCCTAACTATGTTTACCTGGGTCGATGGTAAACCATACACATCTTTGTATAGATGGCTTATGAGAACTTGGTCCTAACTCTCGAAAGTTAGCAGACTCACCCATAAACCGCCAAGGGTCTCATATATGAGCTAGTTACTTGCTTCGTATCAAGGGATCGAAGACCTGCGAGGCTATTTAACACGTGGCACTTATTCCAGTGGCTCTTATCGAGTCCTAACTTGGTTTCACCCGAAATGTTATTCGATGATACTGAGTACTTGTACCAAATGGAACGAAAAGCCAAAAGATATGAAATGACATGATATGATACGACTTAAGTGTCGATATATGCGACATACATTAAAAGAAATGTAATGAGAAGCTAGGATACTTCGGCACTCAACGGAGGAATGGTTGAGAGTACGTCCAAGTACGTTGGGCGAGCTAGGCCATAGTTCACAGGGACCGGTACCGACATTCCGATGCCAGATCAGTTATGACCCGTGTTACCATGCGGAACTAGAAGCTGGAGTATATCCAAAGGTTAAAAGAATTATCAAGGCACTCTAAACCAACTCTGGACAAGTTAGCCGATCCGTTTAACCATCCGATCCGTCGGACCTTTTACTCGAAATGGAAGAATCCTACGAAAACTAGTTAGGAAGGACTATCCAGGTGATCGGTTTACCTGGGAGTGGAATTGGGGTCGACGTTTCAACATTTTCTTGAATATTGTTTGGAGTTTGAGGATTTTAATATTATTTATTATTTTACGGTATATATACTCCGCACGTATGTATCCTAACTTTAGATTACCCAGTGCGGATCTCACCATACATTATATTTTGCTCAGTATCTGCCGGAGTGGGCGTCTGAGAAGTGCAAACCAGCGAGAAAACTCCTGTGTAGCCAATAATAAAAGAAAAGAAAAGAAAAGATACGAAATTTGCCCGGTCAAGGTTGTGGTGAACTAGACTGCGTATATACCAAGTTGGAAAGTCGAGGTCGATTGCCCTAGCTCCCTCGCATTGTGCTAGTCCGGTTCAGGTTGTGGTGAACTAAACCGAGTATATACCAAAGTTGGAAAGTCGAGGTCGATTGCCCTAGCTCCCTCGCATTGTGCTAGTCCGGTTCAGGTTGTGGTGAACTAAACCGAGTACAAACCAAAGTTGTCCTATCTTCGTTGGGAAGTTGAGCCCTTGCCCCCCTTCGTTGATCTATCCAAAGTCCATACGAGGAAGTTGAGCCCTAGCCCCTTCGTCACTGGCAAAAGTCCGTTTCGAGTTTGGTTTGAGTTAGGAAGGCCAGTGTGCCCCTACTTTGACTGAAAGCGATCCAAAGTTATACCAAAATCTAGTTAGGCTACATCGTAGTCGAACGCCGAAGCAGTTGAGCCCTAGCTCCTGTGGATAAAGAAAGATAAAAGTGATAGATTCTTGCGGAACCCGCGTAACCTTTGACAAGCACACTCGCACCTTTATAAAATTGATAAGGCGGAACCCGTCCTAACTTACCTAAACACGTTTTTGGGTTTAGTTTTGGTTTTGGGTTGTGGTAGTTGTGATCCCACGCACTGCGCGTTAATGCGTCTACATAATGCGTCTTGGGGTGTTTCCAAATTTAGTAATCCCAATGATTTAAAACTTATTTTCGGACAAGACAATCCTTATTTGGTATATATCTGTTACAAGTCAACTAATCTATACATTTTAATGTATTACATGACTAAATGATCCATTGAAAAATATCATTATCAATAAGTTGATTGACGCATTGACGCATACGCATACGCACCATACGCACCAAAAAACGCGTTACGCACCGGCTAAACGCATAATTCTACCTACCGCAATAAATCATGTGCGAGCAGCTTATGTAATCTAAATCCAAGGGTACGAAAAGTCGGGGTCTTACACCTCCCCCTTTAGGTGAAACTTTCGGGTTGAACCGATGAAAAATTAAGATATGGGATGAAATAGGAGGGTTTATGCGGTTTTGGTGACTCGGAACAGATGATTAAAAAACTATTAGGAGTGCAATGTCATTGAACACAACGTGTCAAGCGAGAGCGTATCGAATCCACGTGGTGGTGTTTTACCAGGAGAACAAGCGAGAGCGTATCGAAGTTCTAGTGGGTTATTTAAGAGGTTCTCCTAATTTGGACGTCATATGAATATCGGAAGAACTTTCCGCGGAACTGGTACTGAACGGTGTACATCGAGGTATCAGAATAATTGGTTCTCGCGTTGATTTCGGTGAGGTAGGGCGCATATTGTGCGACGGGGATGAGATATCGTTGGAAAAGGTCCACGCCTTTACGCGCACTGGACCCAAAGTTCGGTCGAATTTTATGAAGTTGTCGTTGGTACCCGCAGGTATGTATTTGATCGGAATGGGAACGAGTTTGGACCACATAGTGTGTATAGAAAAAGTGATTTTAACGTTCCGTTTACGGTAGATCATGATCCATAGTAAGCAGTATAAACTAGCATCAGCAAAGATATTGTGGGTAATCCCCTGCAGTACGTTGGATTCAATATCTGCGATATCATGATGTTTATCTGCACTGAATGCGTCAAAAATGGAGCGAGTAGTAGGTCGTTGGGTGGCATCAATCACAACCTTGAATTTGTGTGGTGCATCCGAGATGGAGTAACTTTCATTGATAGTCCTAGTCATACTATGCTGTTCAATAATATTGAGAGCATCGGATAGATTGGAATGATTGATTGTATGCGGATTTAATCCAGAGAGGATGTGGCGTGTGATCATGTGTTGCCAGTATTTGCCTGTCTTATCAGCCTCTTCAGTTCTAGCTTCTGCGGCGCGCCTGTTAAGCCATGTCTGATGATCTTTTATGAGATATAATTTCATTCCAAGTACGATCTTTATGCTGGTAACCAATTCCGTATCATGTACGGAGATGCCTGTATCCCTAGTAGTGGGTTCTCGTAGCATTGATTTGATGTCATGTTGAATGTCGTCATTCATGCTTTCGAGAATAATTGAGCAGTCAAAAGATTGACTTCGAGATGTGTATTGTGTTTCTCGTACAAGCTCTTTATTGATGGTAGGCTGTACAATCAACTTCTTCTGAGCTAGCTGGCTCCGAGTCTGTCGTGAATTATTGTGATATTTTCGTTGGGCTTCCATATTTTTAGAGCCTTTTTTCATACTCTTAGCTCGAATGAATTCGGCTGGATCCTCCCCCATTAAAAAATTTGAGGTAGGTTTTCTTTTTATTTTGTCATACAGTTGTGTATGAAATCTGGTGCCTAATATAATGGTCTCATAGTATACAAAGTTCGGATCTGAATCATGTATGGTAGTTATTTCATCAAGAGTATTCATGATTTCATTATATTCATATCCGCGTAGTATGCGACCGATATAATTGTCTTTGTATGGGATTAATTCTTTTGAAGAATGAAGGAAAGGATAAATCGATCCTGGGTCTTCGCCGGTTGCAATGTTGTTACAGTTTAATGTGATGAATTGAGCGTTAATGAATTTTTTGAGCAGTTCTTTCTCGAGGTAAGATCGCCTTTTTTGTACTGAAAGTAGTTGTGCTAGGCAGTTGCATGTGCATACTACAGGATCATTTGTGAATTGTCTTGACTTCCCGCATCTGTAGTATAATCGGGTGATGCCTTTATTTTTTATTTTATTCTGAAGTTCGTCAATGTTAGTAGGGCGATTCCGATTAATAGAATTTTCATTGCGGGATTTGTTGTATCCCACACTCAGGCTGTGAGTGTTATTTCTGTGTTTTTTATTCTTAAAATATTCATCCTTGGAGTGGGACTGTATATTGTACGTCTTGCTATCAATGATGAGTTGTTTAAATGCGGTTGTATCTTCCCCCGTATTATTGGGTCCAATATTCGGATGGATTTCCTTCTTACTATCTTGTTCATTTTGTTCTTGTACATAGTTTTGGAGTTTTGAGTTTGAGTCGGAAGAGTGTGAACAAATATAGTAATTATCTGGTTCGAATTTATTCGCAATAGTTATTGTGTATATATTGCATTTGAGCATGGAGTAATGCTTGATAGGAGTCTTAATCATCTTGATGGAAAGGTTGTCGAGGAATCTTCTCCTCATCGTAAAATTATTGTGAGAGAGTTGGTGCTTGTAATTCATGTTTTTGCAAATCTTGTTTCGCTGGTATATCTTGATTATGGAGTTCGTCCACTCCTTCCATCGCAAGTAATCTTTTGCGGCGGTTAATTTGCGCGCAGTGTTTTGGCACAAACAGGTCGCTTTTATTTTTGTTTCTTCTATATTTTCTTTATCGTTATTCATATGTGCTGGCATACTAGTAGTAGTGTTATTAAATACGACAAGATTTTTGGCCCATGACTCATCCGAAGATGATTGGTCTGTATCAGGATTATTGTTATCGTCCTTGAAAGAGTCATCGCTGAATGATTTGCGAGAATCATCTCCGCCTCCGGGATTATGAGGTGGATCGCCTCCTCCATACCCGGTGGACTTGTTTTTGTCATTACGGTTTCGTCCACCATCTTTTTCGGGACAATGGTCGTCATCGGGTGAGTGATTACTATTTTTATGATATTGGTTATAATCTTTGTTATTGGCTTTCGCTGATTTGTTGCCGGTACCTGCGTTGTTACTATAGTCAGGTCTTTCCCGTGCGCTTTGGGAGCTAATCAGTTTGTCAACGGGCATGCCGCCGTCTTCAGTTAACGCACTTGTTTGATCATTATGTAGAGAGTGTCTTTGGTGGCAAGTCGGATCAGAGTTCATCAGCAAAACAGGTGTGCGCTGGACAGTGCTGGACAGCGCCTGACAGAGCCCACAGAGCCCACAGCAGCCCACGGCGCCGACAGCACTGACAGCGCTATGGCTGTTGTGTCGTTGCCATGGAAATTTGAATAGCAACTGAATTGAGCGCTGTAGGGACTGAATTGTATTGAACACGGGAGCGGCCTGCTCTCGATTGAGTAATGCCGCTCATTGCCGATGGCAGGACCCCTCGCACCTTTCATAATTTGAGTCATCATGCTGACTATAGGCTGGCTCGAGTCACTTGGAAGCCGTCTACTGCTTGCTAATGGCCCTCACTGAACCAGCTTCTCACCTCCCTTGTCCGCGACAGTTTTCTCCTCCCATACATGCCAAGTCCTCGAGCTGCAGGCTATGTCTACTTTTTTCATGCAAGATATATAAGACATGGGGATTATAGGGTACCAGGTGCGCCCAGCTATTATTTTTGCAGTGAACTTCTCTGATATCTCACTTCGGCAGTTGCGACTGGCTACATACCTACTTTCACATAGCTCTAGTCTTCATGAAAGGTTCAAGAATATGCTGCCATTGTATTTCAAAGCTCGGCTCGTATTGAGGTCGAAGCCGAATATGAAAACACCATTGGAGGTGGCAATGCGCTTCATTTTTCTGGACCTGCAGTGTTTGGACTAGACTTTGACGCTGTATCCTTGAGTCTCACTGGGGTGCTTTTGATTCACTATAGTGGTACCTTTTCATCACTGTTCCATTACCCATTTGCTGTCTGCAGTAGCAGTAGTACAAGATGTCACAAAATATAAGTACATGTAGAGTCTACCATGTTGAATGATATGCGCATTTTAATGAGTCAGAGTGTTTGGGCTCAAGAATAAAGGGAAAAAGTTTACTATGCATGTAGAATCTATCATGTTGAATGATATGTGCATTTTAATGAGTCAGACACTGCTCAAGGATAAAGAGAAAAAGGGAAAGTTTACTATGCATGATTATTGATGTGAGTGAAAGACATCTGGTGGTTTTGCTTTTGTTTCAAGGGTTCCTTTAGGAGATCTTTGGAAAAGATTTGGATGTAGAGAGAGAAGGAACTTCTGGTGGGCAGTAGCTTTTGTCCTTGGGCTCCAACTCTTCAGCAAAGTCAACTGGGGGAGGCAGTTCCCAGAACGTGCAAAATTTGTTGCCCTCGCAGGTATGTTCTTCTAGGAATTTTGGGAAGTTGGTGTTTCCCTCTCCAAAAAGCAGTTCAAGGGCAATTGTACTGCAGTATACAATTATTGCAATTTTCAAAAATAATTGTCGCGACGAGGAACGGAACGACCGGAACGAGGGAAGCACGAGGGAAAGCACGAGCACAAGCACAGACCGAGTAGCTGGCAAGCTTCAAAGACGACGGAGTCCGAACTTAAGCGCAGCGTACAAGGGTGGTGGAAGAATAAGTGATCTCAACAGCAGTGATAGCACGAAGGGCCAATCACAAGGGCTCAAAGGATGTCTAGTTCCCAATGACCAAGTTAGTATTGGAGTATACAGAGAGAGGTACAACACGAACCTAGTTCCCAATGACCAAGAGGTCGAGATAGGGAACTAGGAGCTATCTACAGTCCTTATATACGTATGGTAACAATAAGAGAGAAAGAACAACAAGAAGGTCAAAAGATAATAGCGCGAGAGAAAGGAACGACAGCGCGAGAGAAAGTAGGTATCAAAGACAATAAGTGTACGACAGTTGTGAGAGAGAGAGGTGAAAGAATAATAGCAACGAATGGGAATGAAGTGTAACAATAAGGAGGAAAGACAATAAGAAGAAGAAGAGGCAGTACGCAATTGTGAAATGGATATGGAGCAATGAGTCAAAGGAGTATGAGTAATAAACACGATCACATGATAAAGGAAGAAAGGTGGCGTGAGATAAATGAGAAAAATGATGTAAGTACCGGTTGTCACGACATTACCCCCTTCTACGGTCGATGTTGTCAAGAAG
>JAACJN010000133.1:0-124375 GCA_013368555.1 Collybiopsis confluens | reverse complement strand
TTTGTTGTTGCATGCGTCTTATGAGAAATTACACCAGAAAATAAGTGCTGTGAATCCATTTTTTCGTTATTAAAACCATCTCCACCTTCGCCTCGTAGAAAGACGGGCAGATACTGCATACTGAGATCATGATTATACAATTGAATAAATCGCTCTACTACTTGATGGCCCTTCGCGTATGAACGAGATCCTTGAGCTAGTCTGCGCGAAGAGCCCCAAAAGCAGTCGAAAGACGTTTAGAAGAGATAGGTGATGGAGTACGCGGTGAGCCGGTCATCGAGAAGACATGATAAAATACTAGGACATTAATAAGTATCGGTGCAACGCCAGACTTGGAGAACAGCTTTTAAACAAACCTGCGGCAACAAGAACGGGAAAAAACTCGGCAGTTCCAGTCCCGCTGTACACCTGCGTGAGATAGACCTTTGAACACGATGCAAATGTGAGCCAAGTGGGAGTACACTAGGTCAGAAATCAATGAGAACATACTTGCGTCGTGGCGGTTGGCAGACATGAGAAAAACCTGTGCCATCAGGTGGAAAGGGAAGTAAGAACGTAATACCACAGAACATGTACAGTATTCCGGCTCGGGACTTACATGCACACGAATTGTAAAACCTTGTCTTCTTCTGAAATCAATCCTGCCTTCGTCAATCCGATCGTTATCAAGACACCGACGACCGGAGAGACGACCATCTTGAGAATGGCTAGACAAAAGATGGCACCAACAGGTAGCTGCGACCATTCGCCCCAGGGTACGTTCAGTCTCGCGAGTGCTGATCCCAGGCACGTTAGGCCCATCGGTACAGAAGCTGCACCCATAAAATTGGCAAAATCTAGGATGAAAGCGAGTGGCGGCTGTCCGTCTGGAGCATTTGGGATGTTAGCATTCGATGTAGGTGTGAAAAGTCCTTTGAGTTGAGGTATGAGAGCGATGGGTATCGCCGCGAGCATGGATATAGATGCAGGAGTCAAAATGGATTTAATCAAGGCCCGCACTTTGAGTAGAACCCGTTTTCGTCGCTGCTGCCTTGTCGTTGGTATCGTTGTCTTTGATTCTAATTCAAGTGCTTTAGGAGTGTTTACGCCTTCTAAATCGTCCATAGCGATGGTATCATCTGGAGAAGTGAAACAACTCTGCGCTGGTGTTATTGCTCCGTCGGTGGGTACTGCGGTACTAGTGACATCTAAATCGTGATCTTCGTAATTCTGATGGTTAGTATTACTAGGCTCGCCAAGGAAAGAGACATGTTTATGCGCGCGAGGACGGATAGAAGAGGGTAGTCGTTGTTCCTTCTCTGTCAGGCCGTGAGGTTGTATTTCGAGATCCGATTCTGTCCCCGAACCTCGAAACCGTAAGAGGGCTCTCGGCCAACGGTATAGAAGTAATTTCCGTCTTTCACGAACTTGCTCTTTGATTTCGTCATTTTCAACGTCTGGTCCGACAAAATCTTCGCGATCAGGTGATGGGCTCCCATGGGAAACAAGGTCATCTGGTGGATGTTCACCGTCAAAAGTATCCTGATCACGGGATGAAATATTTCTCACCATGTACACCAGGATGAACGGAGAAATGTAAGCCACGGAGAGCGCTTGATCAGACCCATCGCTGGCGAAAGGTGCGGCAGCGGTGAGACTCATGATGACGGAGGTCGCTGGAAAGAGGTCATTGCTTGAAAAGCAATAAGATTCAGGGACCTACGGATATCACCAACGTTTCCCCAGCCTCCAGCAAGTATTATACCATATCTAAAGCGGTGTGGAACCCAGAAAAATGTCTTGGTTATCCAAGCCATGACCACACCTAATACTTCGTAGAGAACAGCCACGAGGATAAGTGGACCTAAATCATCCGTCATCGAGGCAGTAAGAGATGACCACGTAGCTCGTCTACTTAAAAACGATAATACATGCCTAAAGCGCTAGCATTGTCCGGTGTAAAAGCTGGGACCATTTTGGAGAACATGAGACTAGGAAGGGTAACATTCTGATGCCAAAATCAGTGTCACGTAGATTGCCTTTATGTAGAGTGAGGTGAGCCTTACTAGGATTATTTGGCCAAGAGTCCTGGCTGCAATTACAGGGAACAGGTCATATTTCGTGAGGGTGAAGCCGCAAGATACACAGAGAATCCTGGTGCGAGTTCCGATAAGCGGAGGGGCAGAAAAACCAAGAATTTTGTTACACACAGGCGAATGAGAGGGCGGATGGATATCCATATCAAAGCCCCGACAGAAATCATTGAAAAAGGGACATGAGAGAAAGGTTCAATGACCGAGATAAATTTATAAATTTTGCGGAATACCGACGGAGATTCGGTCCGTAGCCCCGAAGGGACTTCGCCGGTGCCGGCGGCAGTTTCGTCCTCATCGTCGTCGTCGTGGATATTGTTCCCCAAATCAATCATGTTCAAGTTTAACTTCACCCTGGAGGAAGAGGATATTGATACCGAAATTTTCACATCTATCGAGCAAGATCCCCTGCAAAGGGAATCGACCACCTGGAACGAAAAAAAATCTGGGGACCTTCCAGGAGTACCAGTTAAAGACGGCCGGTTTGTGGAATTGAGCATTGATCACCTTGTCAGTCATTTTCAGTTGTGAGGGCAGGGGAATGTGATTCTGATAAATTCTCAATCGTCCCCATCAAGAGCAGCTAAACACCCTTCCGACCCAGATATCTTTTTCGCCGCTGGAAATTCCATTACCTTCGTCTGGCGACGACCAAAAGTGCTATGTTTCGCGCAGGGAATTGTTCGATGTCCGATTCCAAGTCATTTCTGAGGATGAAGGTGCTTCGGAGGTCGCCAGCGATGACGGGGATCCAAGATTACAATTCCTTGATATGCCTTCAGATCTAGTCCCTGGTGTATATGAAGGTGGTTTCAAGACATGGGAATGTAGTCTGGACTTGGTCGATTATCTACATCGAAACCTGACCGAAGCAAGCCTGAAAGGAAAACGGTCGCTGGAGGTATGCTACCTACAGTTCTAAGCATCGCCCACGCTGAGTTTACATCTTGACTAGTTGGGATGCGGAACCGCCATACCGTCGCTCTATTTGCTCCAGAGGATCTTCTCCTCTCCTCCTTCCGCGCCCCACATAAAAACGGCGATACATTTACAAGATTATAATCCGGCTGCACTGGAGCTTGTAACGTTTTCGAACGTCCTCTTGGCTTGGTGTAAAAGCCTATCCTTCTCTTCCGCTCTAGCAGGTTCTGAATTTTCTCGTCTCAGACATGTCACCCGCCTCCGCCGCTTTCCTTGCGCATCAAACGTCACCTGAGGCCCCAAATCCTTCTGAAGAAGAAGCAGATCCTCCAGAGTACCCTGAGCCGCATCCCCATTCTGCTGGAGACCTCCCCATTACTCTTGCCCTGAAAGAAGCCCTCGTCAAATCTCTGGAAGAGTATGGCGTCGAATTAAGGTTTTTTGGAGGATCCTGGAAACATTTTGGTGAGAGATTTGAAGCAATTACCCGGGACTCTGGCGACCTGGAACGATACGATATTCTCTTGACTTCCGAGACTATATATCGTATAGAAAGTGTGCCAGAATTGATTGACGTAATCTGGCTTGCCACTTATCCTCACCTATCCATCAACTCTACATCCGGGCAGTTGTCAGAATTGGTTCTTTCCGAGTCAAATCAACTACATCAATCATTCATCCTCGTCGCAGCAAAGGTGTTTTACTTCGGCGTCGGTGGAGGCATGAATGATTTTCTCGCTGCAGTAAAGGGCAGGAAGGGACATGACGAACTGGCCAAACAAGCAGAGGTCAAGATAGTATGGGAGAAAAAAACTGGTGTTGGAAGGAAAATTGCTCGTATCATCTGGTGATTTACTCGTACTACGCGACTCTTTTAATGCTGATAAATTTTACGCATTACTTCTAATCAACGAAACGTCGAAGGAAAGCTTCTAGATTCTCTTTTCCCTCCTGGCCGTCGTTCAAAGTCTCATCCACCATCTTCCCAAGACGCTCAAAATTGGCTCGAACTACGCGGCCTTCCTCTCCTTCGATGCGCTGGAGGAGCATCCTAAACTCTTCTCGAGCCGCGGAAACAGTAAATGATGGAAAATAAGGTCCGTCCTTGAACCGGTAAGGAACCCGTGTTCCCAGTTTTCCCGTCCGAACTTCCACCAACTCGAATCCGGCATTGAGTTGGCATGTCCTGATTGTGTTGTAAGGCTGGTCGAAACCGAATGGCCAGTATATCCTATAAGTTAGTCGTTCAGGCTAATCCAGTCCATGTCGACGAACAATGACCTCTTGAACTTACACTGGAACTCGATGAATCAAAGCTTCTTGTGTACTGTTCCATCCACCGTGCGTTACAAACCACCCAGTAGCAGGATGAGAGAGAACCTTTTCTTGCGGAAGCCAACTCATCATCATACTGATTCCGCTTTCCGAGATTATCTTCTCTTTTTCCTTTGGGATGTGGGCCAGTGGAGATGTACATGCAAAGATGAATGGTTTTCGAGCGGATAGAAGCTCATCGATGATTCCCCATAGCTTTTCTGGTCGGGTGGGCCAGTAAAGTGTGCCGAATGATATCTACGAGACATTAGCGAGGAACCGCGAGAGGCAAAAATACAGGCAGACGCACAAAGAGAACGGAGCGATCACCAAATTCACATTGCATTTTGTTCAGAAAAGATAATACTGAACGTTCTTTGTCGTCGTGCGCTTGGGTAGATGGAAACGAGTCGGGCAGAGATAAAGGTCCTATTGCATACCATGCTTGACCGATTGACGTGGCCCATTCTTTGCAAGCTGCCATGGCCTCTGGTTCATATACTGAAGAGGAACCGCATATTGTCCCATCTATTTTTCGCATATTTCTCTGCGCTGTGATATAAAAGGAGAAGTCCTCTGATTCCAACTTGTAAGTACCGAATTATCGTCAGAGCTGTGCGTATGACTCTGAAAAAAATAAATCTCACTTACCTCTTGCGGACTCCACTCATAGTCATACATGGGAGATATGCCGGGTATGTTAACCACTTTACCTGTTATGAAGTCGCCGCAGAGCTGATAATTGTGAGGCGCGTCAGGGACATGTTTATTCAATGGACACACACACAGGGTCCCTGCCCCTGCGGCTATCCTGACGCACCCGATTTGCTACCTCAGCCTCGACCTTTCTGGTCCGTCGAACTTCATCGTCAACTTCGACGTACATATCATCCCTTCCGCCGTATTTTTTTGGCCCATAGCGATACAGAGCGGCTCCAGCAGGAAACGTCATCCAGGAGAATATAGCGCAACTGCTACCTGCAATCGAGCGCACGATGTCCACTTGGGTGTTCGAAAAAAGCTACGATCAAGGAGATTCTGATCTCGGGGTAGCGTTACTTTTGAAACGAGAAGCACCTACATCAAGTATAGCAACTGAAGGAGGAACAAGGCCCTGGATAGTCGTTCCCGTCGATTTACAGGTGACAGCTCTTGAATTGTGAAGAGCGTCAAACGCTACAAACAATTCCTCGCTCAAATCCTCATCCAGGCTAGTTTCCTTCCCGGTTAGGTCAATGACACTGGAATTCGAAGAAAGTCAGCCAGATGCTCGACGAGACTTCTGACGGAAGTGCCAGGTGACACGACGTACTGGAGGTACGGACGCATTTTCTTCAACTGGTCGAGGGGTATCTTGGCTAGCTCACGCATAAATTTTGTGTACAGCATTCCCCCTTGAATCAACACGGTGAAATGCACATTCGTCCGGCTTTGGAGTATGCGTACAGCTAGAGCAGCGAAAGGCTTGTATGCTCCTGTGAAGGTTTTATCAGTTCTCAATAACTAAATCCTGTAATTGACTCATGAATACAAACCCCAGACCGCATTGCTATGCGCAACGATATGTTTCACGACCATGCCTCGTTCGTGGTCTCAATCGGAGAGCTTTGAGTAATCATAGACGACACGGGCTCTTCATATATACTGTTAGACGATACAGTAGTCAACAGTAGTCTCTAGTCACCCGGGCCTTCATATATCATATAACAACCATGCGTCCAATTTCAAACTGACAAAAATTGACCCCGGTGTAGTTTGATCATGCCATCCTGACACTGTTTGGGCATCAGTGGCCACTCATTATGGAAGACCTCGGCTCAAGCCTTATAAATCGCCGCGGAATTCGCCCGAAACCAATAAGTGCCCTTTCCTGACGTGTGGATTCTGATGATGGAAGAAAAATGAAATAGCGTCCGAGGGCAAACTCTTGGGCAGGGACGCCCGGCAAGTCGAAGATTCCTCCCTTTCAAGCGCTGAGAATACAATTGCCACCAGACTTTAAAAATCTCCTTTACGAAATCGTGATTTTCTACGTTTCGAAGGCAATACACGCGCAACACGGTCACATGACGAAGAATTTGCGCGGGTCGACCCCTTTCATTTCAAGGCTCCAGATCAAACTTGGTGGCGCCCCTCCAACTCTCAAATGAGAAGATAAGCACCCTCGGCAAACAAACGGAGGTTGAGAAACTTTGGAGTCTGAGAGTTTTGCTCATTGTAGAGTACTCAGTGCTCACTAAGTTTACATAAAGTTATCAATCGACATATCGTCGTAGGAAAGCCTCTAAGCTCTCTTTTCCTTCGTGACCGTCGTTCCAAGTCTCGTTCATCATCCTACCAAGACGTTCAAAGTTTGACCGAACGACACACCCTTCCTCTCCTTCAATGCGCCGGAGAAGTGTTCTAATTTCTTCTCGGGCGGCGGGAACAGTAAAGGAAGGATAATTAGGGCCATCTTTGAATCGGTAAGGAACCCGTGCTCCCAGTTTTCCTGTTCGAACTTCTGTCAACTCGAACCCGGCATCGAGCTGGCACGTCCTGGCTGCAACGTAAGATTCGTCAAAAACAAATGGCCAGTATATGCTGCAAGTATTCAGACAAAATGACTCGAAACTTGAACAATGTGATAGACTTACACTGGAACCCGATGGATTAAAGCTTCCTGTGTACTGTTCCATCCACCGTGTGTCACGAACCACCCGGTAGCAGGGTGAGAGAGAATCTTTTCTTGTGGCAACCAACTCATCATCATGCCGATTCCACTTTCCGAAATCATCCTTATCTTTTCCTCGGAGATGTGGGCAATCGGTGATGTGCATCCTAGAATGAATGGTTTGGGAGCAGAAACAAGTTCGTCGATGATTGCCCATAGCTTCTCTGGCTCAGCAGGCCAGATGAGTGTGCCGAATGATATCTGCAAAGACGCTAATTATCGAATGCAAGGGCAAAAGTACACGGACGTACATAGAGAACAGAGCGGTCACCGAACCCCAGTTGCATTTTGTTTAAAAAAGATATTACTGCTCGTTCTTTTTCATCGTGCGCTTGAGTCGATGGAAATGAGTCAGGCAATGACAAAGGCCCTACTGGATACCATTCTTGACCGATCGAGTTGGACCATTCTTTGCAAGCTGCCATTGCCTCTGGTTCGTATACCGAAGAAGAGACGCATAATGTCCCATCAATTTTTCGCATGTTTCTTGCGCTGCAAGGAAAAGGACGTGATCTTGGGTTTCCACCTTTCGAACCAGTTTATCGTTAGAAATACGTGCGAATGACTCTAAAGCCTGATTTTTTTACCTCTTGGGGACTCCACTCGTAGTCGTACATTGGAGATATGCCAGGTATTTGAACCACTTTACCTGATATGAAGTCGCCACAGAGCTGATAATATGAAGCGCGTCAGGGATAGATAGTAGATAGATAGATTGATAGATATGTTTATCCAATGGTCACGCGGCTATCTTGACGCACCTGATTTGCTACCTCAGCCTCGGCCTTTCCGGTCCGTCGAACTTCATCGTCAACTTCGACGTACATATCATCGCCTCCGCCGTATTTCTTTGGCCCACAGCGATGGAGAGCGGCTCCGGCAGGAGCAGTCATCCAAGAGAATATAGAACAACTGGAACCTGAAATTGAACGCACGATGTCTACGTGAGTATTTGAGAAAGGCTACGAGTCCACAACAGTCTATCAAAATATTGATCTCGGTGGCATATGAGGGGTAACCCACATCAATCAGAGCAACTGTGGGAGGAACAAGGCCCTGGATGGTTATGCCCGTCGATTTACAAGTGACAGCTTTTGAATAGTGGAGAGCTTCAAGTGCTGTAAACAGCTCCGAGCTCAGATCCTGATCCAGGCCGGTTTCCTTCCCAGTTAAATCTATGACGCTGTGATGAGGTAGGGTTGGGCGGGAAAATGAGCGAGGCGTTCAGCCAGCTATCGGAGGTTGGACGACGTACTGGAGGTACGGACGCATTTCGTTCAACTGGTCAGCGGAGATCTTGGCTAGCTCGCGCATAAATTTTGTATACAGTATTCCTCCTTGAATCAACACGGTAAAATGCACGTTTGTTCGACTTTGGAGTATGCGTACAACCAGAGCGGCTAGAGGCTTGTATGCTCCTATGAAGGGTGAGTGAGTTAGTTCTCTGGCTCCGTTCTATTCTCAAACGAATGCCGACCCCAGACCGCATTGTTATGCGCGACGATGTGTTTTTCGGCCATAGCGTGAAGTTGAAGTCTTGAGTGGGTAAAAAAAATCTGCTTTGAACCAGCTGGCCAGTGTGGATTCTTATAGTCCCTACGGTATGCCAACGAACGCGCTTCCGGCATTCAACCTGTCAAGTTTGAACCTTGGCCTGGCAGTGACGTAGAATAAGTATTCTTACTCCATTCTTCAACGATAATTTCCATCTTAACCGGTACAGCTAGCTCGGGTTAGATGTAGATGGAGCTTCATTAAGGTCAAAATAAGACAGCTTCGCGTATGCTTATACGCTAGATGTACTTTTTTAATTCCAGAATTCGACAAATACAGCGTGGTTTTCAATCGACAAACCGTTGTAAAAATAATTCTAGATTTTCTTTCGCTTCGCACCCATCATTCCAAGTCTCGTCCATCAGTCTACCCAGGTGTTCGAAATTCGACCTGACCACCCGACCTTCCTCTCCATCAATGCGCTGAAGCAATGACCTAAACTCTTCCCGCGCCGCAGAGACAGTGAATGAGGGAAGGTGAGAACCCTTTTCGAAACGAAAAGGCTTCCGCGTTCCAATCTCGCCCGTTCGAACCTCAATTAGCTCGAATCCTGCATCGAGTTGACACGTTCTAGCCGCGTTATAGGGTTGGTCCGCAGAGAATGGCCAGTATATACTGCAACACAAGTTATGAGCGCCCTAACGCTGAATTGAATATGCACCCACACCGGAACCCGATGAGTCAAAGCCTCCTGTGTGCTGTTCCATCCTCCGTGAGTGATAAACCAGCCAGTCGCAGGATGGGAGAGTATCTTTTCCTGTGGAGACCAGGTCATTTCCATACCTATCCCACTCTCCAAGATCATCTGCTTCTTCTCATTTGGAACGTAAGCCAAGGGAGATGTGTGTGCCAAAATGAAAGGTTTTCGAGCGGCTATGAGCTCTTCCAGAATGGCCCAAAGTTTTTCGGGTTTAGCCGGCCAGAAAATAGTCCCGAAGGATATCTGGAAAAAGTCAGATTGAATTCAGTTGATGCTAAATAGAGGGTAAGGTGAATTCATACGAACAAACAATACAGATTTATTTCCGAATTTGGATTGCATTTCGTTCAGGAAATTTATTACCGACAATTCTTTCTTGTCGTGTGCCTGCGTTGGTGGAACCGAGTCCGGTAGCGAGAGGGGGCCGATCGTGTACCATTCCTTCCCCATCGATTTCATCCATTCTTTTGCAACTTGTATAGCTTCTGTTTCATACACGGATGAAGACACGCAAAACGTGCCATTTGTTATCCTCATATATTTCTGCCCTGCTAAAAAAAGGACATGATCCCATTCGCTCTCGATCTTGTGAAAGAGGACATCAGCATTGCGACTACGCCGGCGGACCTTGTCTCTCTTACCTCTTGAGGATGCCACTCGTAGTCATACATTGGAGGTACGCCCGGCACCTCAATCACTTGACCTGTGATCAATTGATCGAAAAGCTGCAGAGAAATCACGCTATACCAATATTCTGAGGAAAGATATAAGCTTGCTACGTACTTCTCTCGCAAGCTCTGTCGCATTTCTTCCTGTGCGTGCGACCTCTTGCTCAATCTTGATCGACATATCCCCACCTCCGCCGTACTCTTCTGGTCCACAAAGTCGCAGAGCGGATCCGGCAGGTGCAGTCATCCAAGAAAATACAGGGCACGCTGAGCCTGCTATTGAACGTATGGCATCTATGGCGTAACTTGCAAAAGGCTATATTCATGAAGCATTAAATCCGAAGACAGGTGATGAAACCCAAGAAGAATCTTTACATCGATCACAGCGACGGTAGGAGGGGTGAGCCCTTCGATGGTCATGCCAGTTGATCTGCACGTAACAGAATGTGACGAGTAGAGGGCCTGGAAAGCTGTCGCGAATTCGGGAAGGGCATCGAACGGACTGATGTCTTTCCCGGTCAGGTCGATTACGCTGGAATGACACTCAAGAACGTATACAATAGATCTTGGAAAAATGGACGCACTGAAGACGAGGCAATAATTCACTTCGGTGTTGCGGAGAAATCTTGTCCAACTCGCGCATGAACTTGTGATACATCATCCCTCCCTGAATCAATATGGAAAAATGCACGTCTGCTCTGTGTTCCAACACGCGTACAGCGAAAGCGGCCAAAGGTTTGTAAGGTCCTGTACATAGCGCAAGGTGATCAATTGCAGAAACAGGAGCTATGAATTTGGCGAAACTGACCCCAGGCCGCAACATTGTGAGCGACGATATGCTTTATAGCCATAGGTAGTAGACAGAGGATTTAAACGGTAGTGGGCAAGTGAAAAGGGTGCTCCTTAAGAAGCATTATAGCATCCTTTCGTTGGGGACTGGAAAGGCATTCTTCAGACCCGAGCTAAGCCTGAGCAAGTTTGACCGCCTTTCCGATACAGCTAAACATTCTGGGGAATAGATTCATGGTAGTAATTTTTGACGAGACAACCCTGGAATGTCATGGGGCAACACGGTAAAACGGTAATACTAGAAATGAAGCCAGGTGAATGGCTTAGAAACTTCAGCATAGCGGCTCTGCTTACATTCTCTGCTCGGATACAACAAGTCTCGTTTGTTCAGTTTGGCACGCGTTTGGCTCAGGCTGGGGTTCGAGAGTGAATCATGTGCACCACGTGCATCTCATCTGAGCCATATTCGGCAAGTTTTTCAGGCAAGGGAGTAGAGTACAACTGTAACGTAAATCGTCTTCAGTCCACAAATCGCCGCAAAAATGATTCTAGATTTTCTCTCGCTTCGCACCCTTTGTTCCAAGTCTCGTCCATCAGTCCACCGAGACGCTCAAAATTCGACCTGACCACTCGACCTTCCTCTCCGTCGATACGCTGAAGCAATAATTTAAACTCTTCCCGCGCCGCAGAGACGGTGAACGAAGGAGGGTGAGAACTATCTTTGAAACGGTATGGCTTCTGCGTTCCTACCTCGCCCGTTCGAACCTCAATTAGCTCGAATCCCGCGTCGAGTTGACACGTTCTAGCTGCGTTATAGGGCTGGTCAGCAGAGAACGGCCAATATATGCTAGAAAACAGTTACTGACAACCTCCAAAGTTAAAAAATAAATTTATACATACACTGGAACTCGGTGAGCCAAAGCTTCCTGAGTGCTATTCCATCCTCCGTGAGTGATGAACCAACCAGTTGCAGGATGGGAGAGTATCTTTTCTTGCGGAGACCAGCTCATTTCCATACCTAACCCACTCTCTGCAATCATTTGTTTCTTTTCATCCGGGACACGAGCCAACGGAGACGAGTGTGCCAAGATGAAAGGTTTCCGACTTGTTATGAGCTCGTCGAGAATAGCCCAAAGTTTTTCAGGCTGCGTGGGCCAGAAGACGGTACCGAAGGAAATCTGAAAATGGGACCAGGATCCTCTGGGTGAGAGCCAAACGGGAAAGAGAGAAAGGTATAAAGATACGTACAAACAACACAGATCTTTCGCCAAATTCAGATTGCATTTTGCTCAGAAAAGATATCGCCGAGGATTCTTTTTCGTCGTGCGCTTGCATTGGCGAAAAGGAATCAGGCAATGATAACGGTCCCACAGCATAACATTCCTTCTTCATCGACCTCAGCCACTCTTTGGTAACTTCCATTGCTTCGGACTCGTAAACAGAAGACGACACACAAAGTGTCCCATCTGTATTTCTCATGTATTTTTGTCCTGCGAGGAAGAGCACATGATCGTGTTTAACTCCGGTCTTATAGGAGAATGAGCATGGTCGGTGCAAAACGGGTGGTTGTATAGGACGTTACCTCTTGTGGGTACCACTCGTAATCATACGTTGGGGAAATTCCAGGTATGTGGATTACTTTACCCACGACCAAGTTGTCAAAAAGCTTGAAAAAATAGTAAGCTTGAGATTGCTCAGCACCTTCAGGATCATGGCTGTGGATATACCTCTCTCCCAATTTCCATCGCATCCCTACCAGTACGTTTGACTTCCTGATCAACCTTAACAGACAAATCTCCACCTCCACCATATTCTTCGGGTCCGAACAGACGCAGAGACGCTCCAGCCGGAGCTGTCATCCACGAGAACACCAAACAATCGCTACCTGCGATGATGCGTACTGCGTCTATGGCATAGCCCGCGAAGGGCTAAAGTTGGCATGGCAGAGATTTATTCAGTGTATAAAACCTATACCAAGGCAGGGAGAGCTACTGACATCAATTATACAGATAGATGGTGAGGGAAGTTCCTGGATGACAGCTCCCGTAGTTCTACAAGTCACCGGTTTCGAGATGCAGAGAGCCTCGAAAGCCGTAGAAAATTCAATAAGAGGCTTGAACGGATTGACATCTTCTCCGGTGAGATCAATAACACTGAAGTAAAAAGCACTTGAAGACGACTCAAAAGACCACAAATGAACCAGGAACTCACTGAAAGCGAGGAAGTATCCTATCAAGCTGTTTGCGAGGGATCTTGTCCAATTCACGCATAAACTTTTTGTACATTATGCCTCCTTGAATCAGAACCGTGAAATGCACGTTTGTCCGGCTCTCGAGTATGCGCACAGCGAAAGCGCTCAGAGGTTTGTACGCTCCTGCAAAAAGAGTAAATCAGCTCCCGGTGTACGTTAGTCTCTTCAAGTCAAGGTGCCAACCCCACGCGGCAATGTTATGCGCGACAATGTGTTTTGGAACCATCGTCAGCAGATGTCAGGATCAGTCGCGATTGAGATAGGTTTAAGGATGAGATGAGAAAGCCACGCTTTTAAGCAGGCTCCTTCGCGAGGCAATTCAGCCGATTTCCCGTATCCGGGGATTCCCGGCATAAGCTTGGGCAATAGATTCGTCAAAGATTCGTACAACCGTGGTCAGAGCTATTACCTTGCATGATATCCCATTACGCGTATCGTTGGCATCGGAAAGAAACTAAAGGTAACGGCCATGACGGAGGGGGCGGGTGCGCGGACCCGCCCGTGCCGATCCATACAGTACCTCTACCCCCTTCCCTCGTCTTCGCTACCTCCGACGATGAGCACCATGTCTTCTCATTCGTATGGTGTTGTATCTTGCTCTCTAAATTCCCATAAACAATACGCACAAAAAGACCACCTGGTATGATGATTGGCCACCCAATTTGGACAATGAAAAAGGGCCAAAACCGTCACAGCTTCATTGTTCGGTCCTCGAAGCTTGACAACGGTGGTCCATGCCAAGGAATGGCCAGTGTGGGTGGATTTGTGGATCTTTTTGACCAAGAACAAAGGCTCTCTTTAAAGCGGCTCGAACACCTTTAACATTTGCGCGCTTTTACCCTTCCTCAAGTTTATCCACTGTCATGCTCACGGTATATACCCCTCGAAACAAGCCATACACGGTCAACCCTTGGCGATTCCTACTCCAAACTTATCTGCGAAACGCACTCTGCCCCGCACCCACCTCTGCTGGCGTACATCTGCGCGACAGAGAGAAAGAGGGGAATTGGCGCTGCTTCAATCTTGAGGAGGCGTTGAATCCGTCAAAGGACAGTTTGGCTCTCATCGGCACATATTCACCTGAGATCAAGGCGCTCGATATATGGGATTTTAGGACTGCGATCAGACACTGCAAGTGACCTGTTCTTTCTTTCTCCAAACTCACTTGTCTGACCCTGTCCTCAGATATCGATGACACTCCTGATATCTTTATCACAGAGGACGACAAGCCTCATATGAGCATCCCTTGCTATGGCGTCAACACTGTCAACCCCGGCCAAGTCGACTTTCTTTCTCGTGTAAACGACCACAATCAATTCATGCTCCTCATCATGAAATTCATCTTGGGGCCAATTATGGAATGTTGCAGAATGATAAACAACATCCCTCGGAACGCGCCTATGGCACATTCGCTTCAGTTCATCGCAACGCGTGGGCCGGATGATCCTCTTTTGGTCGACTACGATGTTTTAAGGATCGTGAGTTCCGCTATTTCGTTCATTCCCTCTCAAATGCTACAGAAAGTCAACTCACTCGTGTTTCCAGCCTTCAACGTCTTCGGGGTCGGGTCCTTTGAACATAATTTGTGTCCCTCCTTGGAAACTTGACTATGAGGATTTCAGAGCGTTCACGCTTCCTTCTGTCGTGAGTTGATCATCTGTTTATATGTATATCATCCTCGCTAAAATTCTTCCAGGTTCCCGAACATCAACAAAAGATGAATCCTCTTTATCGCCCAACATCAGCCGAAGCTACTGCCAACGCCAATGATCTCTGGCGAATCGTGAGTCACTTCCATTAGGCCCCCACCCCGTCTCACAATCGGACTCTGACCGCTCTTATCTCCCCACCGAACACCAGGTTTCCAGTGCCTGCTCCTCGGTACCCTCCGGGCCCTGCTTCGTCGTGACCAATTACATGTTCTGGTGCTTTGGGAGATTCGAGGGTCACCTGTTCGGTACTGGCAATGAAAATGCTGGAAAAGGGAAAGGAAAAGCCAAAGCGGTAGATCTCGACATGCGGGGTAAGTTGAGGTCATCATCGTTCTTGTTCGGGCTTGCTCGTATTCATGGACTCGTATTCGTATTTCTAACGCAGGCTGGACAACTGCCGTCGTGAGCCCACCTATCGAACTGGAAATGAGTGTTCCGAATGCCGTCAGGCTGCCAATGCTCACTTCTCCTATGGGCTTGGGATGCACGGTACCAGAATGCCTCTTGTTCTGGATCCAGATGGCAAGGGGTGTTGCGCCCTGGATGGAGTATGTGGACCGATCATCGAGTGAAGCCGAAAACGGAATGGATGATGATTCCAGTCATTAACAAACCAGTCTCGCTCAATGCACACGACTGCTAATGTTTTGTTTCGTAACTCTACTATGGTTGACGGGGATCTTTCACTGTCAGGGATCTTTCACTTTTCACAAAACACTCAATTCTGAGAGCTTGAGACACTCTCTGCCTTCAGTATTTTACACCCATAATATTTGATTAGTATTTAATCATACTATCCACTCAAAGTAGAATTTTCCTGAGAAGAAAGTAAATGGTGGACGAAAACTTCTGAGAATCTATGCGTGATTCCACAAACATTGCCAGGAACAGTTGAAAAGCAAGTACCAGCAGCAAATCAAAGTAGAGTACGAGGATTATATGCTTCTTTAGAACATAATCCATATTTTTTATCTAGATTTTATCCCAGTTTTGAGCCATTAATGAGCGAACAAAAGTGAGAGGGAGCTGAGCGTGGTGACATGGACCATTGCCGTGGCTCAGCACTATCAAGCAAGCGGGACCTTTACTCAATGACCAAACCAAAGCATCTCCGAAGCACAACGCGTAAACCTCAAATTGTTGACAATGTACATGAATATGCATATTCCTCCATCTTATGGTCCTCAGTACACACACTATGTATCGTCGTTACCTCCCCCTTCTCACTATTCTCCTCGCCATTGCCCTCGCCCTCGCCCCCTTTCCCACCTAGCCATGATACCTTTGTATAAATTTTAATTTGAGTGCTCTTTTCTTGCGCTTTAGTGAAATTGCCGAGTCCTGGCTGAGCCTGCCAGACCCTGCCAGTTTGCCGAGAAACGGCTTTACCGTGACTTCTTCCGCTGTCACAAGTGAAAGATCCCTGATTTTGCTCGGTCATTGCCCGACACAAGCAGCATTGCTCGAGATCAAACAAGAATCTGGCTCCAAGGGTTTGAAAACATTTCGAATCTTACTGTCTAATTAGATTTCTGCTCCGGTAAGTTTTCGAAGCAGTATTGGCGATTTTGAAAAAAGTGAAAGATCCCTGTCAACCATAGTATGCCATATCAATCTGTACACGATTTTTTCCTTTGAATGCTTACATACAGTATCTATTCTCCTCTATAACAGAGAGTATTTGGGCTGATCCCAAACCTCCCCGCAGCTTGCACTCACATGGACACGGTGGCATATCCAAACCCAGTTCCCTCCAAGCCTCGAGCCACCAGCATGAACTGCTGAGCAGCTTCCCGGGTTTTCTTGAGTGATTTTGACCTAAAAAATGTAAGCTATTGGAGCATGACACCCCTTCTGAGCTTTACATACCCAAGAATGGCTTTCATGAAACGTTCCTTGTCTTCCGGCTTCGCTTTAGATGGGGTGAAATTTGCCTAGAGGAGCAAAGAAAAGGTGATAAGAGGACCGCGGGGGAACCCTTTAAAAAACACAAGGCTCTTACATCGAACAAAACTTCCCTCAGCCATACTTTACTCTCCTCCAAACATCGACTAAGCATAGTAGAAAGCATCTCGATAAGATTCTGTCCGACAGTCCGCGGAGCTTGACCGGCCAATCCACTGAGGACTGCCCGCATAATCGATCGTCCATATGTGGCAATAAATTGTTCGCGATATGGTGTAAGATCCGGTTGTGTATAAGACCGATTGATGAGCGCGCTCTGATGGTAATGAGCGCGATAAAAATGGCACCTCGAGGATCAGATTGCGGGATGCAGACTAACCAGAAGAAGAACGTACTAGGAAAGTACAAGCGGCTACCAATGAGTACCGCTCTTGCAAGGCCAACGCGCGTATTGAGTATTGCATTAATGCATCAAATGCGCCTGGAGGAAGTAAGTAAAAGTTGCCAGCAAAGTGTTGTACGACCTAGTCACATTCAACTCAGAGGCGTAGCCCAATAAAAAAACTATCACCAATAACACGTACCCTATCCAGGCAGAGAAAGAACTCTTGAACGATATCTGGATTCTGACATCACGAATTAGATGGGGGAAGGGGTTTAAGCCAGTCCAGGAAAATTCTCACATTCTCCATACCACCTGGCGTACTGAAAACCGCCAGAGCGGCATTGAGCACGGCGGGAAGGACGCCAAACACGACTTGTTTTGCTTGCTCTTCTGTTTGTGCCCGGCCCTTCCTCTGACGTGCTTCTCTTTCCATATCCTTAGCCCGAAAAATCACGAGAGCTGGAAGGCTGAGCTGATTGATCAAGATACCCGTAAGCGTCAACCACGATGCAGTCGCCTGTCGCTGCAGAGCGAAGCAAACAATCTCCAACAGTGGAGGAGCCGGGAGCGTGATCAGCGTTGCGTCAGATGGCAACGATGTTATCGATTTTACCAGATCATTCAGTTCCTAAACTTGAATGGTTAGGATGTACCACTTCGGTTTGTGCAAGGAATGCACACAGACACACACCTGCGCAATTTCTGCATCATGGAACATTTCTACGCAAGAGCGAACAGCGCTCAGTATGCGATCTCTCAGTTGTATCATCCTAGGATCTTGCCGAGCCATTTCTATTGTCTGGGTCTCTTTTTCGTCGTCCGGATCGTCATCAGATAGGCCATCGCCGAATGTCGATATTCTGGTGAGGCCTTTTGCAACCCCAGTCAGACTTTCTAATTGAAGGGCGCATGAAGCACGAGCGTCCTCCGGAGGCTTGTGTTGAATCGTCAAGATAGGGTACAACCCAAAAAAAAACAAAAAGGGAGTGCTTACCAAGTTCCGCGATTGTATGACTTCAAAGAGTCTGGAAACAATTGGATTGACAATGACCTACATAGATCGTGAGGAAAAATGTTTGGGGAGACTAGAAGATCAAAACCGACCTCGACCGTAGGGACAGCCTCTGCAGGCGGAAGAGCTTGAATTACGCTCGCTAAGGATTCCATCACCTTACTCTTTTCTGAATCCTACAGAGATGTACACTCAGACTTCGGAAAGAACAAGCGGATAATTGCACCCACCGGAACCTGATCCAACCCTGCATGCAACTCAGCAAACGCGCCGATTCGAGGAGCCAAAGCCTTTCGATTGGCATCACATAGGTTGCGTAAAGCTGAAGCTGCGTGCACTGAGAGTACTTGGTCGGGAAGAGACTGAACGACGTATGATATTGCAGACATCAGCAGCTCAGATTTCGAAGGTATCGTCGCGCTTGACACAGCGAACCATGAAGCATAAGTGCCTAAAAAAAGTGTTGTCGTTCAGAAATTACTGCAAACGTGGGAGACTGGGTATTACCAATGAGGCCCAGAGTCGTCCGCCGAACTCGAATATTGCCCGTTGTAGGCAGACGGCCTAATGCTTGATGGGAGAACAGTAGCTCTAGTAACGGAGTCTTCTCATAATCCAAAGCCTCCTGTATAGAGGATATACAGTGTAGAGAAGCTTCGATATCCTAAGAAATGAAGTTCAGCCAGTGTAATCAGTATACAAAAGAGCCACTACCTCCCATCCCTGTAGCTGCTCAGGAGACCGCGATGCCAAACGTTCCACAACGTCATTGACAAAATAAACGACCATATCGTCGCGAATAACATAGTAACTAGCCATTTGGTCAGTATCATCAGAGCGCAATCTCGTCAAATCAGAGGACTGACGCATTAATGAGTATATCACCGACATCCCTTCGATAACTAGATCCTAGGGTCAGACTGAAGTACATTGTAGGACAGAATCCTGAAAACTGACACTGCGAATTGATCAACCTGGTCTAAATCTAATCAGCCAATTTACCAAGATAAAATAATTGGTGAGCGAAACCTTTGGACCAGTTGTGGCCGGGAGCAGGCCAAGTTATCTTCCTCCTTAGTACTTGGACAAGCTGCACATATAGTTCTTTGGCAACCCCACTCTGGTTTCCCATTTCCGGGAGTTGATCAGTAGATTGATCTTCTCCGTCTGGAAAATAAAAATCACTACTCCACAGGGCTTCTTGCAACATGTACCAGAACCCAAGCGTCATTTCGCTCACGTCTTCATCTACGCCATAATACCCGGGAAAGCCGGTGAAGGCGAGCAGCAGTCGCAGGAACGTTTGCGATAGCTGACCTTTTGTCAGGCTAAGCTGCGCGGCAGGAATGCCTGCTGGTATCGAGGATGGGAGGAAGTTGACCACAGCAGAAGACGCGATGTTGACCGCAAGATAGGTGGCTGAGTGATCACCAAGGGCGGCAAGCAGTTTGCAGATCGAAGACGGTACATCATCCATCAAACCAGATTGGACGGCCGCATCAACGGTATTTCCTCCAGCAAGATGCAGCCAAAGGAGGAGTGGTTCGGTTAAAATTCTAGTGCCGGACCCATCGGACAACGGGGATTTAGACATTATTTCCTGCAATGTATCTGAAGCGGCGACAAACGTAGAATCGACATCCGGATTAAGAAGGGTGATGAGCACAGGAATGAGGGGAGAAAAGTCGCTGAGGTTATCGTTTAGCGATATCAGACGAAGGTTGGTTGCTGATAGGCTCACCTGGTCGCCAGATGCTGAAGCCAGGACTGTAGACATTTCATCGCCGATGAAATTTCGCGAGGCGATACGGCATTTGTTGGACTTTCTAAGGATCTTTGTATGGCCTGTACCACCATCGGAACAGCGTCTGTCATACTTTGCTGCATACGCGCTCTGAAGCATGACCCGTTAGTCTTGACTGGATAAATGCCGCAGCAAAAGACCACTTACTTACTGGATCCGACCAAATCTGCTGTTCCAACTTCTTCCGCGACAATAGAAAGAAAATCCAACACGTATTCTGCCTGAGCACCATTTCCGGAAAAAGACGTGACACAGTGTAGGATCCAAGTAGGCCAACGGGTCGGATGTGTGGGCACTAGTTTTAAGGCTAAGGATGACAACTTCGTCGTTTCAGCACCGGGACCGTGTTGAAATGAGATTGTGCGCCTACAGAAACAAACAGCTTTCGGAGGATGACCTTTGACTTTCTGACATGAACTGAATGCGACGTTAATTGCACAAGGAGATCCCTGAGCGATTCAGCATGCTCTTGAGGAAACGTTGCCCTAGAATGAGCCGTGAGCGGTCATTTCGGGAAAAAAGAAAGAAGAAAAAAGGGAACACACCAATCTCTTGCTATTTTGACCTGAGCCCTGCACATTAAGCCCTCAGTTTTCATCCGCCATACGCCCGCTCGAGGTTTTGAACATACGTGTGTGCTCCAAAGAACTGAACATTCTCGTCTTGATGATTTAGTAGTGGAATGACAAGACCCCACGCTTCCGGCAGTTTCTGAATATCGAAAAGCTCTTGCTGAAGACGCCTGAGTTCATCGATGGGTGTATTTGGATTTGGTACACCATAGGCTTGCAAAATTAACTGTTCCAAAATAATTAGACTGACGGGGTTTTTTTTTCTCACAAATCGCGACTGAACTGACGAACTTGAGAGGCGCGTTCGATATCGTTTGGATTCAAGGTCGGTAGGAAGCTAGCATCGAGCATTTTAACGAGAGACTGTGGTGGAAGAAACAGAGAAGAACTCAGAGCATAGCATTTCCAAACAAGGTAAATTTCCGCGCCTAATAAATAATAGGCATATTCCGGTAAACAAAATCTACAAAGTCTAATAAATTACTTCAACCAACTCGAACAGCATCTAGACATATTTCTTCATGAACGACACAAACTCTTGCCTCGAGTCTCCGTCCGAGCTCCACTGTTTGTTCATAGCATCAGAGAGGGTCCGATGATTGGCTCTAACAATGGCCCCCTCCTCGCCTTTCAGTTTCTCAATGAGACCCCCAATCTCTGCTTTAGCCGACGCGGCCGTGAATTCCGGCAGCTCTTTATATCCATATGGTATTCTTGTTCCATCCTCTCCTGTTCGGATTTCAATGAGTTCAAACCCGGCTTTGATAGTTGTCAATCGGAACGCGTTGGTTGGTTGATCGGCCTGGAAGGGCCAGAAAATCTGAGGGACGTAGTATTTGAACGACTCCTGCGTACTGTTCCACCCGCCGTGTGATATGAACCACCCGGTGACAGGATGCGCCAGAATGAGCTCTTGTGGCGACCACACTAGTTCCATCGCAATCCCGCTATCAGATATTTTCTTCTTTATCTCGTCGGGGAATTTCTGCAGAGGAGAGGGATGGGCGAACAAGAACGGTTGACGCTTCTCAAGCAGACCGTCAATAACGGCCCACAGGCGATCATCCACTTCCGGCCAAAAGTATGTGCCAAAGGAGATCTGTACATCAGTCAGTCGATCGTCGAAATGTTTTCAAGAGGCCCCAAAACAAAAACGAACGTACATAGATCAACGATCTCGGTCCAAACTCATTTTCAATTCGATTCAAAAATTCTTCCACCGGTGCATCTGCCTCTGAACCTCTAGTGGATGCAGATTTTCCTTCTAAATCATCCAGGCTCAGAGGGCCGATAGAATACCAGGATTTGTTCATAGAAGAAAACCACTGTTTGACTGCAGCGGTGGCTTCAGGTTCAAAGGAACTGCCAGAAACACAAATGATTCCATCGGCTTCGCGAGTGTAAATAGTGCCAAGCGTTTCGAACAGTGCACCGGCATCGATGAGTTTGGTCTCAGAAAACACGGTCGTCAGCTTTACTATAGTTTACAGTCGCTGTGGATCACCTTTTGAGGGAACCATTCATAGTCGTAATGTGGGTCCAACCCGGCAATGTGAACAGTACTGCCAACACGATCATGGTACTGTACAACCTGGTCAGGAAGAATACTTTACTCAGCCGCGAAGCGCATGAACACATACTTTGAGTGGCTCTCTGGCCAAGAGTTCTCGTTTCTTCGCTGCGCGTCCCTCGGCGCTCTCAAGCGCTGGTGCTGCTACTCCACCTAGATGGGCAGGACCAACGACTCGGATCAGGGCTCCCGCATTCGAAGTCCACCACGCAAGAATGGGAACCGTCCGGGAAGAAATCGACCATACAGCCTCATAAGCATAGTTTGTGAAAGGCTATACGAAAAATAAAAAATAAGAAAATAAAATCGAAGGTCAGTGCCACAGAAATGAGGAATTTAAATCAAGACATTACATCAATGATGGCTAGAGATGGAGAAGGCAGCCCACCAATCGTCTTGCCCGATGAACGACAGGTGATGGGCGCTGAGGAATATAATGACTCGAATGCAGGGGCAAAAGATTCTACAGGTTTCGTGAGATCAATCTCGGATCCGGCAATATCGATGATACTGCCATGAAATTAGGAATCAAGGACTGGAGTCACAAAAAAAAAAAACGTACTGCAGTCGTGATTGCAGGGCATCATATTTGGCCGCAGGAAGTCGTTTGAATTCTCCAACGATTTTCGAGTAAAGGATGCCCGCCGTAAAGTACGTGATTACCACCTCAGGGTCTGAGTCAAGCATGTGGACAACGAAGGGGCACAAAGGCTTATTATGTCCTAATCAATATTCTCAAAAGTCAGTAACTAACATCGAAAAAAAGTCATCCATACCCCAAGCAACCGGGAAGGCATACACAAGTACGTGTTTGTGATTGTGCACAATGGAACCCATGCTGAAGTATTCGAAAAGTGTTTGGTAGTTAGCGAAGGGAGACGGTTGGAAGACTGCGGGAGCTTGTCGAAACGGGGCCATTATATACTGCTGCCAGCCTGAGGGAGGAGCATACACGCGTGGCTTGAGTACATAGTTATCCGCGCCTATTTCAATATCAGGGATGAGAAGAGGCGAATGTCATAATTGGTTTGAAATCCCGAACCATTCCGATAAGTGCCGAGGCAGACACTTGGACATCTTGTCCCAGGTTGTCGACGCGTTTGCACGAGGCCTTCAAGCCAAATCCCTTCCGAAGAAGCTCCCTACGTTTGGGCTGATGTTTGCTCCCTAATGATGATTAGTGAGGGTTGAGTAACGCTGGATTACGCAGAGATGTAAGCAAACAGGACACCGAGCTCGACGGAATTACTGAGGGAATTCAGTCGAACGACAACAGTGAGAATTGTTTAGTGCCATGATTCATGAACGATAAGTAAGCGTCGGATAACATGGAAAAAGTGGTTCGCGAGGATAACAGACCGTTTATGATCTAAAGAAGAATGCCGAAAGCAGGGGATTGCCATTGGATATAAAATTGGAATAATGGTGTCTATCAACAACTAGGAAGAGGTCGGAGAGGGGAGTGTTACTGATTACGGTTGCTGCCAACTATTGCACGCGCTGACAGGTTCTTCACACGCCGTACCGGTCTTTCTGGCAAGTCGTAAAAGAGTATCACAGTCACTCACTTTCTTTTGCAATTAGTACGGGTAGTAGGTAAGCATAAATAAATTCCACTCGAGGACAGGGTGGCCAACCTTCCTAGCATTCAAATGATATATTTCTTCATAAACAACCCAAACTCTTTCTTTGACTCCCCACTCGGACTCCACTGTTTGTTCATGGCATCAGAAAGAACCCGATGATTCGCCCTCACAGTAGCCCCCTCTTCGCTTTTCAGTTTTTCAATGAGACGCTCGATTTCTGCCTTGGCCGATGCGACCGTGAATTCCGGCAGCTCTTCATATCCGTGCGGCATCCTCGTCCCATCCTCTCCAGTCCGAATCTCAATGAGCTCGAACCCTGCTTTGATAGTCGTTAGTCGGAGCGCAGTGTATGGCTGATCTGCGTGAAAAGGCCAAAAAATCTGAGGAACGTGATACTTGAAGGACTCTTGCGCACTGTTCCATCCTCCATGCGTTATGAACCATCCCGTAACAGGATGTGCTAGAATAAGCTCCTGCGGCGACCAAACTAGTTCCATCGCAATGCCACTGTTAGATATTTTCTTCTGCGTCTCGTCGGAGAGTTTCCCGAAGGGAGACGGATGGGCAAACAAAAATGGTTGGCGCTTCTCCAGCAGACCATCAATGAAAGCCGCGAGAGGATCTTCCAGTACCGGCCAAAAGAGTGTACCAAAGGAGATCTGTACGTTAATTAGGCATTTGGGCGAAGCATTTTCGAAGAAAGTCACACACGTAGATCAATGATTTCGGTCCAAATTTGCGTGCGATCCGATCCAAAAACTCTTCCACCTGCGCATCCTCTGAACTTTTAATGGGTGTAGGCTTTCCTTCTGAATCGTCCATGGTCAGAGGGCCAATAGAATACCATGACTTGTTCATAGAAGAACACCACTCTTTGACCGCAGCGGTAGCTTCAGGTTCGAAGGAACTACCAGAAACACAAATGATTCCATCGGCTTCGCGAGCGTAAATAGTGCCAATTGCCTCGAAAGTCGCAGCGAAATCCATGAGAGTGGTCTGATAAAGGGCGATCGTTAGTTTTATTATAGTTTACGATCACTGCGAATCACCTCTTGAGGGAACCACTCATAGTCGTAATGTGGGTCTAATCCGGGAATGTGTACAGTATCTCCAACGCGATCATGATACTGCATTGCCTGGTCAGAGAACAGGACAACTCGTGAATTGAATTAAATCCATACTTTGATTGGCTCTCCGGCCCAGATCTTTGGTTTCATGGCTGCACGTCCCTCGGCGGTCTCAAGTTCTGGTGCTGCTACTCCACCTAAATGGGCAGGACCAATGACTCGGATCAGGCCTCCCGCAGTTGAAGTCCACCACGCAAGAATGGGAATCATCCGGGACGAAGTTACCCATATAGCTTCATAAGCGTAGTCTGTGAAGGGCTATACGAACAACACAAAAAAATTAAGGTAAGTGCTATGAAAATCAGATATTTAGACGGAAATTTTACATCAATGATGGCTAAAGAGGGCGGAGGTAGCCCACCGACCGTCTTTCCCGATGAACGACAGGTGATGGGCGCTGAAGAATACAATGATTCAAAAGCTGGGGCAAATGTTTCAATAGGTTTCATGATATCAAATTCCGACCCTGCAATATCGAGAACACTGCAAGAAGACTGCTTATTAGGAAGAGATATTTATCAAAGGCTAGAATCAAAAAGCGTACTGCAGTCGTGATTGTAGTGCTTCATATCTGGCCGTAGGTAAGCGTTTGAGTTCTCCGATGATCTTCGAGTAAAGAAGACCTGTCGTGAAGTACGTAACCACGACTTCAGGATTGGAATCAAGTATGTGGACGACAAAAGAGCATAGAGGCTTGTTGTGACCTAACAAATATCTATCGCGATCAGAGATGGACAGCGAAAGGTAGAGCGACGTCGATCTTACCCCAGGCAATTGGGAGAGCAAAAACAAGTACGTGATTGTAGTTTTGCGCAATTGAGCCCATGATAGAGGAGAGTTATTGGCAAAGCCAGGAAGAGGTTGGGAGAGTTTGAGTTGAAAGATGCAACATCCTAGTAAAAACGGAGCCATTAAATACATTCACCATAAAGGAAGGATCGGTTCCTAGAGATTTTTTCGGTGTGAACCACATACCATCGCCCTCAACATGCATATGGCACCGACAGGAACATCGCGATGGCTACTGAATAGTCAATCTACTTGCAGTGATTCCAATATCAGGTATGAGAAGATGCGAGTGATGCCATGTTTACGAGGCTTTGAAGCGGAAGGAAGGTCTTCAAGTTCAAATATTTCGAGGTAAATACTTACTTTGGCCCCAATGTATATCTTGTTGGATCTGCGGTTAATTAGTCAAGCCTAGTGCTGAGGACGCTCCAGCTGCAAGTTTGTCTAGGATTCGGACGGCATAGTGGATCAGTTCTCGATGATTCAAAAAGCAGTGAAAACTTGATCTTCATAGATTCCGTCTTTCTCAGTATCTGTAACAGATAGATGATCAAATAAAGATATTCCTACGAAGGTTCCGCTAGGTGATAACCAAACCAAAGCCAGAGACATGACGATTTCGACTGTATACTCCAGCCATGGAAGCAGGCCAGATACATAGGTATACAGAACGAACCAAGTAAACCAAGTAAATGAGCAACGAACCAAGTAAATGAGCTGGATGAACGACGTATGGCTGGGAAAAAATGGTTTTGTAATCGCCCGGGACAGATGTCTGAAGCAGCGGTAGAGACCGAAAAAGTAAAGACTTGTCCACACTAACGAGTGCCGAGTGTTGGCCGTATAAGGGAGAGTATATGTTGTGTGTCAGAAGGCACATGAAACGGTATGTGAAGAATCCGACTGAGCACAGGATAAACTTTGAAGCAGGGGGAAGATGTAGTGAAAAGAATACTACCAGCAGTGGTAGTCGAGCGTGGAATTACACATTATTGAGAGACCTGATTTGTATAACTCAGCTTATTAGTTAAATATTAAAGTTAAATTATATTAAATCCTACTAATTCACATATCGCAGACGTAAGCTTACTCTGCATCATCTGAGGTAAGCAGTTACATAACAGTGGCTGACCAATGAATTGGTCCTTTATCCGAGTTATTTTCTCACCATAACCGTGCAAATCCGTACCTGCAGCTTGAAAACTTTCCTCTGAAGAGAATCATACACTCAACCCATTTCTATATGACTGTCCAGGCTGAATAGACTGTATCATACCAGATGAATGGCCTTCAAGATTCCGAAACATTCTCGAGAATCAGTCGGACAGATCAATGAATATACTATGGGTAAACGGCCTTCTCCATGTGCTCCAATTGACATTCTCGTTAATTAAGGTATGTTCGCTATAAAATGAGTTACAAGTAAAGCGTTCAATCCCAGACTACTCACCTCAATCTGCCAACTTGAAAACTATGGCCTCTGTTGCTGCTCTTCTCGAGCCCATCCAGCTAGGATCGCTCGTTCTTCGAAACAGAGTTTTCATGTCAGCCTTAACCCGCAATCGATCAGTACCAACTAGCATTCCAAACTCGGTCAACCTTGAGTATTATAAACAGCGAGCCAAAAGCGCCGGTCTCATCATCACCGAAGGAACTCTGATTTCGCAGCAAGGGTGTGTTGTTGCGTCTCTTAATCTCGATGTATATAAAAAGATGGTGATCATAGCACGGAATGGCCCCATGCACCTGGACTATGGAACAAAGAGCAAGTTGCGGGATGGAAAAAGATAACGGATGCAGTACATGCGGAAGGGAGCTTCATCTTTGCTCAGGTATGTCACGGTGTATTCACTTTCCACCTTATCGATGGAAGGCATCCATTTCTAATTAATTTATAGCTATGGCACCGTGAGTAACGTTCCAAGCTATTCCTGTTATATCCAGGCTCTAAGATCATGATATCAAGTCGGCCGTGTAAGCCACCCCGATGCACCTGAACAGAAAACCTCAGGCTTGGTAATTGGATAGCCATAGTTTTGTGAATAAACTTATCTTGGCCATACAGCCGGTATACGCTCCCTCCGCAATCGCGGCGCGTGGAGGAAAATTCAGGTAAAATACTTACGCCGTGCACGTGAAAAGATGTCTCGACCGAAACTCGTCTTCAACTTTCAGATTCCTTCCTGGCGGTCCAGGTTATGTTACCGCGAGTATACGTCCCATACGCAAAATGACGTCGCTGACAGTAACGCTAATAGCCCACAGCCATCGATGATCCCACCCAGCTCCTGGATGCGTTTGAAAAGGCTGCAATCAATGCCAAAGAAGCGGGTTTCGACGGAGTTGAACGTGAGTTATGTGTTTCGATCTGAAACACAGCATAATCATGAGTTGGCATTCCACAGTTCACGGTTCGAATGGGTACCTCGTTCACCAGTTCCTGGATTCCACCTCGAATCTTCGAACTGACTCTTGGGGTGGTTCTATTGAGAACCGCTCGCGCTTCGGTCTCGAAGCTCTCAAAAGGCTCATCAGAGTTTTTGGTAACGATCGCGTCGGCATTAAACTGAGTCCGGCTGGTGGATACAATGATATGGGGTATGTATACCCGTTCACACGAATAACTACGTCGACGATCTTAATATCCCTTTCGCAGAATGCCACTCGAGGAAACCATTGAAACATTTGGCCATTTCATATCCGAAGCCGAGAAACTTGGAATCGCATACTTTACCCTGGTTCGGTACGTGGATGCTCTCGATCCTGTAATTGACGGTAAGTGTCCCTCAACCCTCTGGCTTGACGAAGTCGAATCTCGCTGTAGGCGAAAGACGGGGAACGTTCCATGATATTCTGGCGACATACGCGCCGTTGATTAAAAAGGCCCAAGTCTTCTCGAATGGAGGTTTTACGCCTGAAGAGGCGGCCGATTTTGTCAAGAGTAAGCTCCCTTGGTCTGTTCTTCCGCCTTGATGATGGTATTCACCACCTAGTATTTCATTCGCAGGCGGACAAGCATCGGGTATCTTCTTCGGAATGTCCTGGATTACACATCCAGATCTGGCAAAACGGTTGAAGTACGGGAAGCCTCTGAATAATGCTCCCGACTTCAAGACACTTTACGGAAAGTACTACGCTCCAGAGGAGGAGCAGAGGCATGGTTACGTTGATTATCCAGAGGCAGAGTATTGAGTAACCCGCGACAAATAAATAGCTGCTTGTTTCCGAAGCGACTTTTAGGCAAAAAACATCCTCCTGACATCGTTGTATCAGCCTTCGATACTATATTAAAAAACGGTTATAGCCCTTGGTTTGTTCTCAAGAGAAAGGATTCACGTGACATATTGCGCAACTGGTCAAAGCGAGTTCTATCAAACCGTTTCTTCAAATTCCTCGAAATCCATTCCTGTAGATACCATTATTGCCCGTGCCAGGAGATTTGGGCGGTAACAAAAATGAAGCCTTTGCGGTGTGTTATTGTACTCTCACGGAGGTATAGGTCAGGTTTGTCACCGAATACTTAATTAATACAAGAAGGCGTTCGTACTTTTACATGGACCCCAGGGTAAGAAATAAGATTGCGTCGTTATTGTATTTACAGTAAGGAGCATGACTGTCGAGAATTAATTACCATACTCAGTAGCGATCCTGGCCGTTCGGACATGCCAGTGTACGCGGGGTGGAACAAAAACAATTTACTTGTTACCTTCAAGTTCAAAAATCTTTTGGTCCAATTGTACACATTTACCGCCCACAAAATTTACTGGTGTGTGTGTGGGTGTTTTCACAAGGCGATAGAAAGACATCAATTGATTGTAGCCATAAGCAAAACAGTTCGTCGCGAAGAAACGCCGCTGTTTTTTTTTTTTGGCTGCGAGCGCGACCGGGATCTCAAATACTTGATTAGCAAGTTACTTGATATTACTATTTTTGTAGAATTTCCTTTCTTTTCCGAGTCTAGTATACATATTCATACACGAAAATTGCCTGAGCGCACCTTTTCCAGTTCACACGGCTTGAAGAGTCACCTTATTTTCAAAGGTGATAAGTACATTGTTCAAACACACGCGCAGCCCGTCAGACTGAGAGCCAGGCCTGGAGTTCATTCGCTCCATGAAAAAAATAGAACGCCTTCACCTTCAAGTCGAGTCGAGCCTAGGTCAGATGGAGCTGGCCTCCCGGATTGGAATCACACAAAAATAGAATTCTCCGTACAGGTTGATCAAATTATCAAAGCCAGTACAACGGCTCATTCGGATGTATTTTACAGCGGAATGGAGAAGAAAGTATTGCCTATACTTATGTACATAGATGTAGAGCGCAAGATTGTATGAGCTGGAAGTAGTTCAACTGTCATCTTATTAGTCCTATGTATCAAAACGCGGGAAGAGCCCGCGATCAGTCAATCTCGAGATGCGTACATACCAGCGTCAAGGATAGACATTACCTGAGAATTTACATGCATGTATATGTATAGCAAATATCTTTCATCGTCTAGATTTTGCATATTTTTGTCTCCTACGTGCCTTCTCCTCCGTCGATAGTTGCTTTCTGCGTTGCGTAGCACTGACATTACTGTCATCCTTATCTTCCCTTTCCGACTCTATCAAGTGCTGCTCAATACAGTCTTCCATTTTGCTTTGGATCAGAGCCTCTGTGTTTGATGTGGTAACCTCGTTGGAGGCACCAGGCAGATCGTTCAAGGACAGCTGCCATTGAAAATCAAAGCCCCAGCCGTGAGCGAAAGCATGATTGTCCGCACTTCCCGCAGCAGGATTCAGGTCTTCTTCGTTAGCAACCCCTGTCCGAAGAGGGAACGCCGTCGAAGCTACCAAAAGCCCGCCTTCTTCTCTCCACCACCTGACAAAGTACGCAGCCGCCCGTGAGATATCCGGCTCGGCCCCGCGTTTGACCATCCCCATGCGTAGTGCGAGTTTGGTCAAAAACTCCCCCAAATCAATCGTAGGCTGTGTACCTTCCGGTAACAGGGACAAATATGCTGGAGCTACATAGGATAGATCAAAGCGTCAGATATACATATGCAAAAAAGAAGTTATCTTTCAATATGAAAAAAAAGAATGAAAAATAAATATAACAGAATCTCAAAATGAAAAGAAAAGCTGTAAAAACCTTGTATAAACGGACTTACATATGGGATTCAACACGTTCATGCGGTAAAGCAGGTATGAGGCTAGGGCATCATTATCATACATGCCTTCCTTAATACCGGCTGGTTGTTAAACAAAGCATCAGTAAATTGAAGATGAATGGGCACCTGCAGGCAATAAGCCCGATTATGCAGGTGTCCTTGTTACGTACCAATTAAGGCCAATTTTATGCCTCTTTCGGCTCCCTTTTCTCCCTGCCCGAGGAAAGGAAGCATGACCCCCGGGGAGTCAAAGGCGTACACTAGTGGTTCAATTGAGAGTTTCAGCCGTGTGGATAAAGCCTGGGTCAAGCCGGGTTGAGCGGACGTTTTGAACGCCTTCGGTGTTTCTTGAAATTCGTGAACGAGGACAGGCGATAGAAAAAAAAACGGAGCAGCGTGGTAAAGGAATGTGAACACTGATTTTCGTTGAACGAAGGGATATATGGAAAATTGACGTACTCCCTGTTATGCCCATGTTCCGTAGAGCATTTAATAGAGTGGATTTACCAACATTGGGCATCCCAATGACGAGAACATTCAGTTCCGGAGTATGAGGATACTTACGAGCTATATCTGAATAATGCCAAACGTGTAAACCTATCTTGTGTCACCATAACTAAGATTACTTACCAACCAGAGTGTGACTGAGGTCCCTGATATCGCGCGGTCTTTGCCATGAAGCAAAGAGGACCTGCTGGTCAGGACACTTCTTTGCCATAGCTAGGCGAAAAGGCTACAATAGAATAAGAGCTTATCACAAAAGAGTGGACGTGATATATCACAGACGACCTACTTCCATGCCCCATTCCGGTACAAGATCTCTCTTGTTCAGTACAACTAGTCTTTCACATGGACCAGCATTGATGATCCTGCGTGTTGGGTCGTTCGCGTCCCATCCACGCTCTAGTCTCCATTTCCTAAGAGCACCTAAAGTTCGAGTTTAGCATTTACAGGGTAGATCAAAACGGATCCGAACGAGGGAGTTGCCACTGTAGATCTTCTGAAGTAGACCTCTCCGACCTTTGCCTCGAGCAGAGGAAGCGGGGTTTAAAGGAAAAGAAAGCTCTACAAACCTTCCAATGACCTGTTAATGCTTGTCAGAGGGAGACGAGAGTCCCTGATTTCGATGACCACGTCTGTACGCGTAAGAAGCGACGGTAGCATTCGAGTAAACTTCATCATGTGGCCAGGAAACCATGACGGCGGAGCAGGAAGCAGAGGCAAGGGGATGTGAGTTAGAGGCGCCATCGATCCCGCTATCAGAAGTAGACACAGCCTACAAGCTGAATCAGGATTGGAAGGAACAAAACAAAAAGAGCCAGTATCGGGGCTAGACCAATAACGAGATCCTGAAACGTCAAATCGCGTCACGTTCTGTTCTTTCTTTTGAAAAGATAAACAGGTAGCGCCATGAGCCCCATGTGGCTACGGGCTTACTCAGAAGGCGCGCATTTGAAGTGTTCGCCACTATATCAGGCTAGAAGATACTCACGAAGGTGAAGGTTCAGGAGAGAAAGGCCTACTATGATCGGCTTGTATGTGTTTGGTTCAAGTCCGACCCTAAGCGCTAACCGCCCGCGGCGCCCCGACGGCCTGGATTCAAGTAAATCGGACAGTATAACAGCACAATTCAACTTTTTACCATTGAGTGACGGAGCAAATTAGTTTTACTAAGGAGAAACAAGGAATGGAGCAGGCAATGCAGATCCAGTAATCCAGAGTAACGGCCAAATATAGGATAGCAAGAGGCTAAATTCAGTATACCGCCAAAAAAAAAAAAAAAGTAACATGATGCTATTGAGATATTACTAGTAATTATCACGCACAATCCCGAAAAACATGTTGGAGACACAACACCAGAATAAAATGAGAAACCCCAGGAGAAGAGTGAGAATTGAAACAAGGCGATGGATACACGTGGAGAAGGTGATGCTAAGCATTGGGATAGGTATAGGAGGGTAAGCTGAAGGAGCGCATAATACGTACATAGTAATGTGAAGCAAGATGACAAACCGGAAACAAGGGATGACGGAAATCGTGGGGCTGTGGTACAAGCCTCGCCTACGACGACGAGGCCATGGTAACTTTTGATCTGCGAGGTGGGAGGGTAGTGTGGCCTATAGGCTATCGAAATCGAGGACATGAGGATTATTGAACGGTCGGAAGTTGAGATAGAGGCTCACAAATCTAGACCCAACCATCTTTACCAACTCCAATGGCATCAAAGTTTTTACCGCTGCGCGTGCGCCGCTCCTGAAGCACAGGTACTGCATCCAGATTGATCAACTTGGTCGACGGTGGGGAGAGCCCTCCACCCAACCCTTCCAACCCTTCCTCGTGGTGGGTCGCTTCCTGCGAATACGAGGCTCTGACGGTGGCAAAAGCAAAAGATCTTCGTCGTCGTTAGGCGTTCGGGGTCTCTTTGAGGATGTACGCGATGTGCTGGACGAAATAGAGGGTCCGGGGGTAGACTCGGGTGATGAAGGAGCGGGTGATGGCGATGGCGGCGTCACCGACTCGGATCTCTCGCGAGAGCAAGTTGCGAACTGGATAGTAGGCCTAGAGGCCCAAGTCTGGACGGGGGCGGATAGCGATTGGGTATTGGGATGTGGCAGATTGGAGCTAGGACCTGGTGTCGCGCTGTTCCCACCGTCTTCCCCGTTCACAGGCTGATTGAGAAGCTTTAGCCTCTTCCTTTCCCGTTCACGCTCTCTCTTTTCTCTCTTCTCCTTTTTTCTGATCCTCCTCGCCTCTTCTTCCTTTTCTGCAGGATAATATGGGGGGACACCGTTCAACAACGATGTCAACACGTCGCGGGGAGGCCGAATGTCAAAGTCGCCAGCCATGACAGAGGTCGCGTTGCGACGTTTGCGTTGGGCTGGATTGAAAGCGGTCTGAGATAAGGGACGACGGTCATTGTTAATGACAGAAGATGGGGGTTGGAAAGAGAGAAAAGCGGTTGGCAGTGGAGTAAGGTGGCTAGTTATACAATGCCGTTACGGCAGCCAGTCAACCTGCATCAACAAGCACGTGCCAGAGGAACAAACAGAAAGTTCCATCTACACCATGCCGCCCCTGTTTAAAAGCTATTCAAGTCAATTTTACCAGATCGACCCGAATTAGGCCGTCCAACACAATCTATCTCCATCCACCTTTCTTTTTATTTTATTTTATTTATCTTATGGACCTCGATTCCTGCTTTCCTGCACACCTTTTCCATGTTTTTACTTACCTTCCCCAAACACAGCTTCCTGACTCTATGCGCCCGCAGTTGCGCCTTGTGTATACGGCCTTCTCACCCACCTATTTAATCCAGTAATTGATCGTCCAATCATATTTTCTTAACGTAGCTCCAGCGGCTGGCCGGATCTTTCCTTGGACCAGCTCACAAAGCGCTGTGGGAGCCACGGTCATGATGCACGGTGAGTCTTCCTTCATCTTCTCTTCTCTTCTAAATACACGCCTAACAATAACGTTTCTCTCCATATGATGGATCATGATACCGCAGATTTGGCTGTAACTGAGTAACATCAGCTATCAAAAAATACAAGGCAAACAATACAAGGATTGGTACCAGCTTTTGTTATTTTTCGTCACCTTGACATGACATCTTTATTTGGCATGATTCGATAGCGCTAGCGGTGAATGAACGGCCTATTCTCGCTCTCCCACTGGTTATCTATCGCCCGGACCAAAGATATGGTTCTTGGTATATATACTATATACCGAGACCTGGTGCGAAGATCATCACCCCGTGTTGCGTTCGAAATACACCTTTTTATCATCATCAGAAAAAGCGCTCCGAGTTCTTCCCCAGACAGGCGTCGGTCTGCCATCATCACCTGCTGCGTCGTCGCCACCCAAACGCCACTTCCTCAGTATCTGTGGCGATAAAGATGTAAGCCCCGACAACCTCAGAAATTCTTTTTCGTCCAGCTTTCCTTGGGTGCCCCAGGAGATTGTTTACACGGTATGACCGTGATCTTTGTATCATTGCTCCATGTGACTAAAAAAAAAAAAAAAAAAGAACCATCCTGAACATTCTGTCCGCTCATAATCATCAGATTAATTTTAACCTTTCTTCTAGGACCCTTTATTCAGAAATTCAGCTCTCAGTCTCGGAGTCGTTCCAATTAAAAACCGAAAAGAGCATCCATATATGCATGTGTCGTCGAGCTCGTACACGTGTGATGCAACATGCTAGCTGGGGAGAGCACGAGTTTTGAGCCGGTCCCTTGGCATCCTGTCAGGCTATTTCGTCCATTTTCTCGTCCGTGGAAGGCTTGAGAAGTCCTGGACAGTCGGGCTGATACCTGCTGTGCCGAAATAATTCTACCGTTCAAAAATCCCACCCACTGATAGCGGCTGAATATTACCGTCATTCGCCCCATAAAAACAAAACCAATTTGCTATCAAGCTCCTCAATTTTTTTGTGGTGCATTCAGGTGTATATGTCGCCAGAGTCTAGGCGACGTGTCGTAAGCTCTTTTCCTTTCCTGTCCTTCATAATCATTCATTCTGAGGTCACCAAGTTTAGCTTTATACTTAATACAGCACTCTTTCTAATTAGTACAAATGCCATACCATTCTCGTTCAAAGCGGGATCTTGCTCGCTGGCTAAATCGCAGAAAAAGGCTACATGACGATGCCGGCAACTTTTCCAAGATTTTATTAAACATCTTGTCCCAAGCTCCTCCCCCCCTTTCCACTGTCCGTTATGCTCAAGGAGTCCTCGTAAGTATCTGGGTTCATATGGCACCAAACTATTCTCAGAACCCCAAATTGA
The DNA here is from genome assembly GCA_013368555.1 of Collybiopsis confluens. NCBI lineage: Eukaryota > Fungi > Basidiomycota > Agaricomycetes > Agaricales > Omphalotaceae > Collybiopsis > Collybiopsis confluens. Next base: position 88,996 of record JAACJN010000133.1, on the reverse strand, counting down.
TAACGTTCGCGGTGCGATACCTCGGGTGGGCTCATGAGTCATGCCAATCTGCGGCTAAAATCAAGCTATATGCCGCAAAACTAAAAGAAATCGGATTTCCCCCCCCTGGATTCGTAAGGTTCCCTCCGACCTTCAGGCTTCAATCTAAAGGATAACTTTATTGTTTCGTTGGCCTCAGTATCAGATTCAGAGGTGCGAACTTTGGACCCCAGCGGACCTCGTTGTCACGGTACTGGGGCCTGGATTTCATTATTTTTTCCAAGCCGCGGAGAGACCGACCTTGGACACGGGAGGACTTCTGAATGTAGGACCACTCGCAGTCTCGGTGTTTGCCCGGGCGCCGTTTCATTGTACTTACTTAACTCATGATCAGGTCGCCCCGAAATCCCCAAAGGATCATTACGGACTCCCGTGAAAATCATTAGATAAAAGTTATGCGGCGATTGAAATCTTCCGGTACTCACCACTTGGTTACTCTGAAGGTTCAAATTTTCCCCCCATCGCAAGTATCAAATCCCTCAAGTACATAGGTCAGCGTTCGTTCAATCCATCTATCTATCCATCTATCCATCAATAGATAACCACTGCCATTCCTGATCATCTGCGAAATCCGGCATGCCAGTGAGCTCCCATCTCGAATTTTTAATGGGTTCGAACGGGAGTCTAGGCAATCATTATGATGAGCACAGTACATGCGCAAAAGGACTATCTCTGGAGATGACTGACCGTCGACCGAACGTGAAAAATATTCAATCAAATGCGTAAATTAGTATCATCCTCCTATCCCCACTCCAGGTAACCTGTGCAATGTACCTTGCAGCCCATAGCCTATGGAAAAACCACATCCTACCGCAGCCGATCGTATAGTATTTGTTTGAGGGATTTTTTCGACGATCGGTATTCTATCAAGTAACCCCCCCTCAAACTAATCCGACACCGCAACGGAGACTGATACAGCTATTCCGTACACAACAAAAAACAATGGAAGAGTCTGGAAAGCTGATCTGAAGAAGATGAGTATATCTCTCTTCTTTTTCTTTTTTTTTTTGCTTTAGACCCAGGCGCTACTGAAACACATATCAACAGGTGGGTCGTACCATCGAGGGACCATACTGTGACTTCAAGAGTTCCGATCGCTCTTGCAGCAATGTATGTACCGCCTGAAACAGAGCTATGGGCTCACTCTCAGCTGAGCCACAACACACAGGAGCTGCATACATCGCCTCTAGGCTCTAGCAGCTATCCTGGTAGCAAAAAATAAAGGCCAACCTCAGGTCGGTACCAATCCTCAGGTATGCCATACTAGCCAATGTATTCCAATAGTAACACCGCCCTACGATGGTCCGGTATACAGATTTGAGCCTGCAGAATGTTTTTTGCCTCATTTTATCTCTAGATTCGTATATCCTACCTTCCAACTTTGTCTCTGGAATTTATTCCAAGCTCAGGCCCAAGACTACTAGGGTGGGAGAGAAGAATTCCAACGTCAAAAAGGATCTTGGAAAATATTTTAATTTATAGATCCTTCCAGAGGTACAATAAAAATGCGAAAGCAAGGCGATTGACATTTTACAGTATCACGCTAATTATCCGTCCAGCTTCAATTTTTTTTTTACTTTGTTGGGTCATTCCACGTTTTGTGCGCCTCGCGAGAGAATCGGGATGCATTGCCAAATGGGGTTATTGAGGCGATATGAACGAACCGCCACACAGCCACACACCCGAGCAAGCGGCGATGGGCGCAAGACAGGTCATATCGGAATTCGAGGTCAAGGGCTCTGCATACAGCTAATAAATGCTGGCGAACACGTCGTTACTCGGAGTCATTGGATTATTTGATCCAGTTTGAGGAACTCCGAGGAAAAAGGAAATCACTTGGTGTCGTGTACGCTGTGAAAAGAAGGTGTAGGTATAGGTACAAAATTGATACTTGAGGTACAGTTCTACAAACCGATGGAGAAAAATACATACAACGAAAACGAAAAACGAAACAATCACAGAACACTAAAACCCCAAATTAATCAAGCTACACATCGAGGAGGCTCTATAAACGGTGTACTCGTCATTACCGGACTAAAATTCGAATAACCCGTACTGCTCTCTGCATACCCACAATCATAAACGTCTTTCAATTTCTTCCAGATCGCCTTGAACGTGGACGTAGAACCCTTTTCTTGAATCACGATCATCGCGGACTTGTACCCATGCCCGGGGAGCGGCAAAAAATTATTGGGGCTTGGCAGAGGGCTCAATAAAATTTGAGGACTATTTGGGTCAATGGCACCGAGCGTACTACTCCTTCCACGAGAGCCCGGAGCAGCCGTAGTCGTCGCAGCGAAGAGATGTTGAGGCCCACCCAACGACGGAGTCACAGGAGAAGTAGGGAGCAGGCCTCCGGCTCCAGCTTCATCTCCAATAGCCACAAGCTCGATCCTAAATTTGACAGGCTTCATACCAAGGTGAGCCACCGCGTCCATAGACCATTCTTCCACTCGGCAGTGGAGAGGTTGGCACTGATGCCGGTCAACACCGGGTTCAGCCGACATGGCTTCAACAACGACGCCGAGAGAAGAAAAGAGTTGAACAAGATCCCGACGAGTCTTTCCAACGTCATCGGTCGAATACATTATACTATTTCCAGAGATTTTTCCCGACCAGCTAAAAAGATTCGAGAGCCAGCCTTTGAATTCGCCAACGACAGGAGACCGAAGGCCTTCTTTAGTAGAAGAACCGCCGTTAATAAGAGGAGACAGAGCGATGGGAGATCCTAGGGCGTTGGAGATTGTAGACCGCTTGCGACTTGGTGGCAGAAATTCTAGTGGAGGTGCTAGAAGAGGAAAAAATACGTCAGTATGGCCGCGGAATAGAACCAGAACCAACGAAAAGACGTTAACAAAGATGATACTTACGCCGAGGTCGCTTTCCCTCCTTCTCCTTCTTTCCTTTCCCTCCTCCGGCACTCCCATCTCCAATTCCACTCACTGCGCCAAAAGTAGGTTTAATATTACCCGCATTTGCAAGTAGGAGAGGAGCCTTTCCATTCACGCCAACAACATTCGATCCCTCGTCCGCAGCGATATAGCTCCAAGATTCATCCGCCACCTTCACGTTCAACTCCCTATTGTTTTCTTTATCCCCGCCTTTCCTCGCACCATGCTCGACAGTAGATACAGTCCTGCGACGGTTTGTTCTCTTAGGAGATTGAAAGCGTTGCTGCTGATATGAAGTTTGTCGAGCTTGAGAAGGTCGTTGACGCTGCTGTTGCTGAGGCAGGGGCAGAGGCTCAGTCAACCGAGCCCGAAGATCCCCCCTACTACGATAGGTCTCAACCGCAGGATCCTGGAGAGAGATGCGATTGACGTGTTCAGCGAGACTGTCGAGTTCTGACTGAAGAACAGGATCATCCAGTTTTGGCGCTGTAAGAAGAGGGAGAGGTTCGAACGGAGGAAGCAGCGGCGGCGTAGAGGTCGACGGGGAGACCGACGACGGAGGGACGTCATCCACATCCATCGGAATCGTAGCAGCAACAGTACTTCCGCCAGATACAGCTCGAAGTGGAACCGGCGTGTGCAGTGTCGAAGCAGAGGAAGCGCCGCAAGCAGTGCTCGAGCTACTCGAACATCCTGCACTAGAATCAATTCTCTCAAGTAAAGCCTCACCGCTATAACCACGAGTCTGCGAAGTCCGCGAATGAGGACGAGATTGTACGCTCAAACCTCCTTTCATACCAACCTCCTGAGGCGTCGTCGCAGACCTCGCCCTGGAAGGTAAAGGTCGCGAAGACGATGCCGAACGATGAGGTTGCGTATCTTGAGCCAGCGACTCAGCGGGAAACTGAACCGTTGATACGGTAGTCAATGAACCAGATCGCGTGTTTGCTACGGAAGGAGTGGGAGCATGGGAATACTTGTCCGAACGAGGATGAGAGTACGTCTGTCCCCGTTTGGGAGGCTGCGGTCGAGGGCCCCCATGACCCCCGTTGATAACACTACCCACCACCCTAATTCCGCTACGACCCGCATTGTTTATCGCAAAGGAAGATCTGGGTGGCTGAGACGAGCTTCTACCCGAGGTTGACCCAGCAGAGGGGCACGCCTGATTCTGATTCACGTATGAATTACGCTCATAGCTCGGACGAGGAACGTTAGGGAGCCTAGGAGAACTCGGTCTGCCTCTTGAAGAAGAAGTCACAGTAGCGCTGTTGCTGTTCCGAGTCATCAATGGCGGCAGGAGTCCACTCGTGGGTCCACGATTTGAATCACCATGATGGCCATCGCTCAGGGACAAGCGAAGATGATCAGGAACAATACAAGAGCCCATAGCTCGTGTAGCCACAGAGTTGTTCAAAACTTGCCTTCCCAAGCCAGATGTATCTAACTCCCAGCCCAAGTTGAAGGTGACGCTGCCTTGGCCCATGTCAGTGCCAGCAGAGTTGTCAGCATTCAGTTCATCCGAGGAGGCGAGCTTCTCAGCTTCTTCATGGTGTCTACGCAACAGCCAGTAAAAGGCCTTAGTATGGACGCCATTGCCAGCCGGGGAACCGAGATCGTTCAAGATAGCGTCAGAGTTTGCGTGACGTCCCCAGATAATTTTGAGCGAGAAGAGGATGTCTGGGTCGATGCCGGTGGGGTCGGAGATCGGCCGAGAGAGTGTGCTGGGCGAAGGCGGCAGGACAGGGTCTGGAGGAAACTCGAGGCTCAAGTGTCGGCGAGCAGCTGGCGAGGTATTGAGCCACGGATGAGCGAGAATTTCGGGAATCTAGAGCGAATAAGATGTGATTAATCAGTAGATGCTGTGAAGTAGACAACGTACAGTAATACGTTCAGTGGAGTCGATAACGAGCATCTTTGAGATCAAGTCCTGTGCGCTAGGGTCAATGTTGCTTGGCATTTCATATTTACCGGCCTTGACTTTTCCCAAGAGAGCTTTGACGTCTTTGTGGTCGAATGGAAGACGGCCAGTGAGCAGCGCATACAAGATGACGCCACAACTCCAAATGTCGGTAGCATTTCCCGTGTACTTGTGGCCGTTGACAATCTCGGGACTGGCGTAATGGGGGGATCCGCAACTGGTTTCGAGTTGAAGCGAAGGAGGAGCAAAAGCGGCCATGCCCCAATCGACGATCTTGATTCTGGGAGGCGAAAGAGAAGATATCAGAATGTTCTCTGGTTTGAGGTCGCGATGAATAATCGAGAACGTGTGGGCGTAGTTGAGTCCATAGATGATCTGTTTGAAAAAGCAGATGGCGTCGGGTTCGGGCAATTTGCCTCGGTTGACGAGGTAGTCAAAAAGCTCGCCTCCCTCAACAAACTCCAGAACGAGATAGAGCTCCCTCGAGCTCTCGTAGACGTCATATATGCGAAGAATATTGGGATGGTTCATGAGCTTCATCATCGTAATTTCACGTTCAATACCCAAGCTATGTTTCTTGTTCTTAGCTTCTTGAGTAGCAATCGAGTTGCGCGAGGTGTCTAGAGGAGCACGAGGAAGAATCTTAACTGCGGCGAGTTGGTTCGTGTAGCGATGTTTGGCGATTTTGACGCGACCGGAAGCGCCTTTGCCGACGCATTCACCGATGATCCAAGGACCTATTACTTTGGGATCAGAGGCTAGTTCGAAAGCGTGGGCCCCGCCAGCTGCGGCTTTTTCCTTGTCCCATCGAGTACCGTGAGGAGCTTCGTATTTGATAGCTGGCGGGCGAGGAGGACTAGGCGGAAAAGCGATAGGAATAGAAGACATGGCAGACGATAGATACTGTGAATTTGAGAAGAATTTAAACGGCGAGCAGAGCAGCGACCAGCGACCAGCAAGCTAGCAAGGGGATCAAGGATAAGCCTTGGATTCGGCGCAATCCGCTCTTTAAAGCGGGGGCGTGATGTGACTGGTCACGGTTTGCCTCGAAGTACCGTTTCCAAATTCAGTCTGATTGCTCTCAAGATATCCGGTGGGCATGAAGGCATATGTAGTCATGTCATGGTAGGTACATATGGGCGAAGGAAATAATGCAGAAAACAAGGACCTCATGCCACCAGTGATACAACTCCGCCAGCTTCCTTGATTTTTCGCCTGCAAAAGAAATAAATACCATTAGGCGTTAGGTTCAAAGGCTGTACTCACTCTGCGATTTCAGACACAAAGCGTGCTTTAACGATGAAGGGGAGTTTTGGTAACCTATAACAAGATAGCAGTGAGAAATTTGTACAATCAAACTGTAACCACACTCACTGTCCGTTACCCAAAATTTTTGCGTATCCATGTCTCAGAGTGTCGATGACCGGTACCACCTCAGAATTTTCTTTAAGGCCTTTCTTCTCTTCTTCAGGAACCAGGCTCCATAGTTTGTCGACGTTGATGATAGGACGCCAGTATTGATTATGGGTAAGGTGAAAGTGGCGCATACCAACTTTACCAAAGTAACCGGGGTGGTATTTATCGAAGTTGGTTCTGAGCGATGTTTATTGAGAGCAAATCTAAGCCATGAATCCAGTTGAAACTTACCGGTGGTGGTGCTGACCACCAGCAAGACCACGACCACCAGGGTGCTTGCGGTGCTTCCCTACTCGTCCGTGTCCGGCGGAAACATGACCGCGGTGCTTACGGGTGTTTGAGAAACGGGTCGGCATTTTCTAGTCTGTTGGAAGAGGGTAAGATTCGAAAACCCTGTTCGAGCGTAATCCAATCCCAATCTGAAGCATCCATCTCTTTTCCAGCCAGTTTCTCGGCAAATGTTCCAATCAGTAGCAGCATAGAGATCCATTCTCCTCGCAGAAGCATTTCAGAGACCAGTTTCGAGGAAAATGAGCGTACCTTGCGGTTGTCGATTGAGGCGTCCGAAATGCAAAAAATTCGTGCACGCGAAGCGAACCAAGTGGCTGTGCACCGTGGGAGTTGCTGCACACGCCAAAGCTTTCTCTGCGACTTTGCCCTAACCAACCGCTCGTCCTCGTAAGTCCATCCTCCGTTTTTCCCTTTCATGATGGCGGCTTTTTGCCATTATTTATTGTCTGTGAACTCTAGTAAAAAAAGCTGGAATCTATGATCGCACCTTGTGTTCTGATTTACTGTGCTTTCTTTCGTTCCCGTCGCTGACCAGTCCTTTTTTTTCACTGTAGCTCCAGTGAGTCAAGAAGCACGATGGCGATTCTTCCTATGCATGGCCTCCCATTTTTTAAATCACTGACATGTTTCCTTCCACAGGTTCGTTGTATACTTGCTGGTGTAAATATTTCGTAAGTCCCCGTTCTTGGCTCTCGATGAGAATTTTCATGCGTCCGAGTTTTTTCTCGGGCTCTATCCCTCTGTTCTTTTTTGGTTGTGCTTACGGTCGCTGACTCCTTTCCATTAGTTGTATCTTCCCGTTGTCCGTCCCACATGAATGCTCCCAACCGTTATGAACTTTATGTTCTAGATGAAGGAGAGGCTCCGTGCGTTCCATAAGTTATTTGATCCAAGCACTGACATGCTAACCCCACTTCTCGCAGGGTGGAAGTCAACGAAGACACAAAGATCCCCAATGCAGCTACAATAAAGATTCTCAAACAAGATCACACATTAGGGAATATGCTGAGAGGGTGAGTGACAAAATCAGCCGGTGGGTCCCATGAATAAGATGCTAATTGCATCGGATCTCCCAGTCAACTTCTCTCAATGCCTCAAGTCCTCTTCGCAGGGTACAAAGTCCCTCACCCTCTTCACCCCCATTTCCTCCTCAAGATCCAAACAGACGGAACATCACCTCCAGACGTTGTCCTTTCAGAAGCCTGTAATCAACTCATCGGTACCCTCTCTTCACTCGAATCACAATTCAAACGAGAATTTTCCTTCAAAGAGGTCGATGGAGGTGCCGGTGCTGGGGGCGCCGCAGGAGGTGCATTCGCTACGAGTGATGACCCGTATGGAACTGGAACCTCGACGAGTGGAGCTGGTGCTTGGGGAAATAACAGAGACGACTATTTGGATTTCTGAGCCTTTCAGTCGTCACGGCGTGTTTTGATTTAGTGTGGGTGGTTTATTCCGTCCGTGTGTCTCGTCTGTTTTTCTGTTTGTATTTCTATGCTTGTATAATGCTTTTCTGTATCAACTCCGCTAGTCAAGCAACGATTATTCAAACCAACCCATCTATCCCGAAATGGACAGGTCTCGGGCAAAGCGTGGTTTATTGTGGGCGCTGAGCTGAGCATTTGTTGCTTGCCTACTACGCAGGTGTGACGCGAACAATTGTTCTTTTTCAGTCTTCCATTGTTCAAACCTTTTCTTTCGCCATGACAGACATGCACTGCTATGTTTTTTGCGTATCTGAGGAGGGGTTATATCCCGGCTGTCTGGACGTTAGTCGGAGCTCTCAGTGTCGTGGTCGCTAAGATGTTGATAACCACTCCAGCTCACATTGTTATGTGGAAGGTAAATGTCTGTTGGTTGCTGATTATATTGAAGCCCAATGAACGTCTAGCTTCTGGAAAAATTGAGGAACTTCGACGTCTACTGGAAGAGTAGCCGATTGCCAAATTTTGTCTCCCAATCACTTACTCCGACGAGCCTACAAAGACCGTGAAATCACTCATATCACCAGGCAAAAACTCTCGAGCATCCATATATAGGGCCCTGATTGCGCAGGTCTGTGACATGTGACAAACCTACCCCAATCTCAGTTCTGAAGATAGAGGCGAGCGAACCCAAGCAGCTAAAAACGGAGGATTATATGGCCCAAATGAAAAGAGGTACGCCTCATTCTTTTCGCTTTTTTTCCCCCCGACTGAATCCCCTATAACCCAGATTTCGAGGCTGTTTTAACGCCACGCCTATTTACGATGGCCGATATGCTGAAACTCTAAACACCTCTGCAGCTCCCATTGAGATCTATCATGCCGTTTTTTGCGTTCTTTCGTGGTGCCACCAGGGATTACCCGCTAGAACCCGATGCCGACCTCCTGAGAACGACCCGCAATGACATGGTGGCTACCTCAAAAATTGCCACTTTGGAGAGTCAACGCGAGCAAACGACGCGAGAATTTCTAGCGTTGATTCTTCAGTCTGGTGTGCAGCAGATTGTCATTAATCGCAAAGCGATACCTGACCATTCTATCACTCACAACTTGACGGGAAAAAAGGTAACCGGATGTGCCCCGCTGGCCATATTTGAGGAGAAGAGCGAGATGGGAACTAGCGGCGACCCTTCATCTTAAGGCGAGTTTTCTTACATAACTTACTGGATCTCTTTTGACCAGAAAGTGTGTAGTCACCTTGTGCTTCAGGCCCAACATCATTCGTGTTACCCAGGCTATTCGGGATGTCTCCTTTTGCCCATCGTTTATTGTGTCTATGGCTGGACCCTATATGTCCGTTACAGGGGCAATTTTTACCTCCAACGTCGTCGCTCAGCGATTGACTGATTTTGTCTGGCTTGGTTCCAGTCGAGCCATTGACGAAGGACGTGTCAAAGAGGTTGCTCGTAACTTTCTTGCCCTCCGAATGGCTCTTCAATGTCTACGAAATTGGTATGACAGCCTTACCAACAGCCTTACCAACAGCGCAATTCCTTCAGATCATCGATTCTTCCCGGTTGCCATGTCATTCAAGGTTGAAGACAAGACTGTCTGTTTTCGATACGATGTGCCTCTCAAAGGCGCGGATCCCACCTGCATAGTCTTCCGCCGCCTCAGAAGTGGGGGGTCCTCGAAAGCCGATCCAACCAACTCCCAAGCCTAGGTGGCCTGTGTTATATAACTGAACCCCTCAATTACTTGTCCGCGCCAATGGACCTCAAAAGGCTTCTTGTTTGGAGTTGCCTCCTCACACGTCAAGTTAATATATTCTGCGCAATAACTTGTTTAATTCCTCAACCCCAGAATGCTTCTAATCCAATTGTAAAGCTTTACCTCAAGGTCAAGTTGTGTCACCTCAAGTTTGAGCTTCCAAGTTCCAAAATCCTCAAAGCTTTACCGCAACTTTTTTGGCAAAAACCTTCAATATTCTTCAAAAACCATGACAAATACGATGATGTATTCAGGCTGTCTCCATTGCTTATGCTGATCATTCATTTTGCCAGGTGTTCCACATCAGCAGATGTTGCAGAACGGGTTCGCAGGTGTTATGGCGGCAAGATGAAGATGTTTTGGTAGGGACAGTTTTTCATTGAAAAGCGTGGATACATAGAGAGTAACGCATAAAAATCTACGTCTTCCGAAGCCTCGGAAAGGATTGGGATGCATCGGAGCCAACAAATGATTGGCAAAATTTGGAAAGTGGGTAGAGTATCTGATACCATTGGTTTCAAAATCCGTTTGCATTTCGGGAAAATCTGACTTTGCCTTCTTTATCATCCCAAACTCTCCACAGCCGCATAGCGGTTGGGAATTTACCGCTCTTGGCCGTGTCGTATGAGGGTCAAATTTCACCCATCGGGTATCTCCGGGGAGCTTGAACGTGATTCGTGAAACCGTGCGCCAAAATAAGTTGCCTGTGGCAAATTGAGGCCGAATCTGCTCCAGCCTAAATATTCTCGAGATGAAGCACTGGAATTATGGTGCCACCTTGATCTGTATAATTCCCATTGGTACGGGAAGAATGTTATGGAGCGGTCACAGAGTCACAGAGTCACAGACTGCGGATTTTGGACTCGAGAGTGGCTTGTCCAAAAATAGAAATCATGATTAACAGCTGTCGTCGGCTGATGTTCCCACACTCGATTTCCCGCCCACAACCTTCATGAGCCTGGCCAGCTGGTGTAAGCAATCTTCTTTCCCACTTCCACCCTCGGTGTAATTCTTTCTTATTACTAATTGAACAGACACCAGTCAGTATCGTACTCGACGTCTACAGCAAAATCAATTCCTTGCCCGTGTAGATACAAACACCTCGCGGCAAGCGAGATCAATGGCCCAGGCAAACGGAGATGGTACGATGAACGGCATTGGCAGCGCCGGTCCACCAGCCAAGGATAACAATAAAGAAAAGAAGGGGCCAGAGACCCTCTTTGGACCGAACATTGGTGTAATAAGCGGAGGCCCTGCATGGACGAATGCGACAGAGAAGAAGGTGCTCAAGGACGAGCTCACGATAGACGTGGTCAAATCTTGGATTGATAAAAGCAAAGAGGTCCGTTATCCCTTTTTTTCGTCACCCTTTTTTCGTCACTGACCCAAGACGTGGCTTAGTCCTCTCAACCGACGACCACTCTCCAAGCCCTTGTCAACCTCAAGCGACCGACCATTCGTCTCTCACCACTTGCAGCTGCAGAGGGAGAAGATTCTCATAACAATCATGCCCTAGAATTCGAATTCGATTGCGATGCCCCAAAATGTGGCACCTATGTTCACGTATTGCTTCCGCCCGGTCATCCCGATTCCCCCCCTTCGGCTCCCACACCTCTTGCCGGCGACGGATCCCTAGGTAAATTATCAAAACTCCTCGTCTTCGAATCTGTTGTCGAAGGTGGTTTCGGTAAAAAGCTCAAAATGGAGGAGGGCGCTGTGTTGGAATTGGGAAGATTCGAGATCAGCCACAAGGAGAAATCCGGGAATGTCAGGAATCCTGGGACATCTCACCCTAACTCGGATAATACTTCAGTGCCTACCGCTAGTGCTGATGATGCCGCAGCTGTTGTCAACAATTCACGTCGTAAACGTATTACCCATCTTTTCACCAAACGACACAACAATCGTAATCTGTCCATTTCCGGTCCTGCTCTAGCCATCGTAGATGCCTCTTCATCTGCCAACGCTCCTCCTACTGAGGCTGAAAAGTCGAAGAAATCAGAGACGGAAGAAGGTATCAAGGTTATCATCAGACTGGCTGCTCTCGACGAACAGGGTACCGAGCTTGCGAGTCCTAATGAACAAGTTACTTACCTATCGGTCGAACGATTTGGAGTCAAGTCCAAGCCTGCTTCTACTCCCGCTCCCGTAAATGCTGAATCCGGTGATGAAGAAGGCAAGGCCGAAGGTGCAGCCGCAGAGGTCAAGCATGAGGACGAAGAAGACAACCGACCATGGGTCGTCAAAGTCGTCAAGCGGGAAGCCACGATCGGCCCTCATACATTCCATTTGCATGAAATCTATGGCCTCACATCCTCATCTTCATCCAATCATACTCATGCTCCAACCGCACCCCTTCCATCTACACATACATATCCGCCCGCTGCAGGTGAACCCTTCGCTGATGCACCCGAAAGTCACGATGACTCGCCTTCCGAATGTCTTCTGTGTCTTTCCTCTCCCCGTGAAGTTGTCCTTCTTCCTTGTCGACATCTTGTCGCATGCAAAGACTGTGCGTTGAACATGGTCGAATTTGGTGCGGGAGGGAACATCACTCAAGCTGCCGAAGAGCCCGCCACTGCCGGGGATGCTGCTGCTGAAGGAAACGAAGGAGGCGGCGCATCAGGAACCACAGCCTCCGCTATTCCTGCCCCGGCTCAGACACGGCGCAAGCGAAAAGCGAAAGGATGGTTCTGCCCTGTCTGTCGTCAACGTAAGTTTTCATCTTTCCAGAAATTCTTTTTGATTATCCAAATCTTTTCTTTCGCACATAGCATATACCTCCCTTTTACGAATCACTACGAATCCGCCGCCTCCGTCTGAAACCAAGCGCGAGGGTGATACGAATGTTGGACACGAAGAATCTGATGATGATAACGATGAAGCTGATGTTGCCGATGCATCAACCCCTTCTGGTCTTCCTCTGCCCGTCACCGCCGATGCTCCTGCATCTGCTCAAGCGCAGAACACGAGCGAGACGAGTTCAGGAGGCTTGTTCAGTCGACCAAGCTTCCTAAGAGGTCTCACTGGCCGCGGCAACCTGAATAATGGGTCGCGAGCAGATTTGGAAAATCAACTATAGGCTCGTTTTTTTCTCTCTTCTTTCTACCTTTTTTTTTCGCATAATAAAACACGATGTGCCCCTTGACTTTACGAAGCTTTCATTTTTTTTTTGCTTGGTTCTGGTCTTGAGCTTGAGATTTTAAATGCTTGTGTGCGCGTCATCTGTTAATTCGCTGTAACGTACGATTTTTTTTTTTTTTCATTTTATCTCGTTGGACGTGTATCATTTTTTCTTTGTTTTAGTCTATTTATGTTACCCTATGTCGCCTCGTCCCTCGTCTGTGTATTGTCGGAATCGTGTAAATACTATGATCATTGACTTCTTTAGACCTGGTCGCCTTCAGTTGGTCTCCCACGGGCCAAAGCCAGTCTTGATCGCGTCTGAATTATGATGCTGGCCGAAATGCGCCTTGCGCCTTGTTGAAATGGGAGATAAGCATGTTATATTCTGAACACTTGATACTTCATCGTCTCTACCCTGCACTTTTTTTTTTTGGGCGCATGGATGGTACAAAGCAGGTCACACTTAGGGGTCAAAGAGCAGGTAACACTTCGAGTTCTTTGACCCCTCTGGGCCTTTTTATTTTATTTTAGCTACACTACCATCTCCCCCAGCTTCAACAAAGGTCAAATATTTTGCGCAGAAGTTCGTCCGGAAGTTCGCGAATAGGCGACAGTATCGTTCCGACGCAGGTGCCCTATCCGCTAATGCTCCTTCAGTCTGGTTAAAAATGAAAAGCTCGAGCTTCCAGCCGGTCAATCTCAGCTTCCATCGTAGTCCTTGCAAATCTAGCTCGATATTTTTCAATATCGACGCTACTTCCTCCGGCTGGATCGACACTGGGCCTAATTCGACCCGTGACCTGGCTTGAAGAGAGCAAAAATCGACGGAAACGCGAGGATGAAGGACGCATTCGCCACATTGGGCACACAGCACCATAGCGAAAGAAAGAAAAATAACAACACATTGTAAGCGCTCGCGTATACGCCCTCTTTTCGGCTCCTGCATTTTTCGCTGAGGTAGCTCAACGCAGCCATTGATCAGGCCACATACTTGAGTATACTAATACAAGTTATAAGAATTTAGGATCAAGTTAAACCCCACAAAACCACCGCCCTCATCCCAATCTTCTCCAACTGTTCCAAGGGTGCATAAACGGTACTATTCACCTTCTTTCGAGCCCGAAAATTCAGCGTAAACTCCCTGAGACAATCTACGTGGAATGGAGACACGTTCCAAGCTTCTATCTCGCCTAAGGCGCGAGATAGTGCGCTAGGAAACCATCGAGACCTTACCATATCCATAACAGCTGCGTCATTGAACTCCTTGACTCTGGAGCTCAGAGTAAGTGACCGGAGCCTCGGGACAATAGGTGAGGCATTTGAGCGAAGAGAAGACGTCTGATATGCATGTAAGCTATTGATGAATCGCTCTGTAAATGGATTGAGTTCAAGTTCTGGATCCTTGGCTTCATAGTGAGGACGCCTGGTATCATCGACAGTCAGGTTCATCAAAGTTGGTACATGGTTCAAGAGATAGACAAGATTGGAATCTGAGAGCGGGAAGTTGTTTAAGCACAGGGTGGTTAATGGGAATGAAGACCGTTGGACAAAATCCATGAAGAAGTTGAAGCCGGTCCAAGCATGGATCCTTTGAAGGCACGACAAGTGCAGACTCTTCAGGGATGGACAGCGCATGGCAGAGAAGACAGACTTCTCAGGGTAATTGTCTTCAAGGTCCTGTACAGACAGTGTCTCCATCCGAGGACAAGTCCTCGGGCGAGCTATATATTCTTCCTCGCTCCAAAGGTTCTCGTTTCCTTCTGCCGTCAATGAGATGAGATTTGGATTGGCTTCCAGAAGGTCTTCGAGGAGAGCCGGCTCTAGACTGGATTCGATATGAACGATTTGCGGAAAAATTTCAGTTGATATTGACACCGGCAATGGCGGCCACCCGTCCCATGTCAATTTCTTCAGATTTGGAGCTTTTCCAGCCAGGAAGTCCACGGTAGAGACTTCGTATTCATGGAGCTCCATATCCTCCAGCATCGGAAATTGAGAGGTTTCGATAAACAGATCCTTGAGCATGCAGAGGCCTGATTCGACAAGGGTAAATTTCTGCCAACGATGAACTTGTTCAGTCAATTTGGCAATGATTGGATGAAGATGACCGTCATATCCCACTGACAGTTCTAGATTACTGTGTATCGCATTGAGTTCGATCGTGAGAGGCCGTGACAAGGAGCGCGCCAAGGATAGGAATAAAGGGAACGTGTTCTCGTTCCCCCATGGACCTTCGCTAGACACTCTGGCTCCCCAGTCCAATGCTATCCTAGACCAAATGCTAGGCATAGCCAGCGCGATCCTCCTCCATCGGGAGCACACACTGCTGAGAGCCATTGCCGGTGCTGACTTGAAGGTGAACGCAGTTGACACTGGAAGTTCAGTGACAAAAAAGCAGTTCATTCCACAGCACCAGTCAAACACTTCGCACAGCAGTTCATCAGGAAGCCTGCGAATGGGCGACAGTAACGTTTTGAACTGGTTACCGTACTCTCGATGACGCTCCTTCAGCGTGTTCAAGAATAAAATCTGAAGCTCCAGCCGGGCGATTTCAGCATCCAAGTCCTCCAAATCCAACTCGACGCTCTTCAAGATTGACGCAACTTCCTCTGGCTGGACCGACGCTGGGCCTAATTCGGACCTCAACCTAGTGTGTAGGGAGGGAAAGTTGAGAGAAATCCGAGGCTTTGGAAGGCTCTCACCACATTGCGCGCACTGGTGCATGATGAGAACAAGAGAAAGGAATATAGAATTAAGCGCTTGCTGATCATGGATACCGGCGTCGGTCCAGACATCCACTGAATCTGATCCAGCATCAATGTTCTATCCCACTCGGACGAAAGGACACATTTGACCAAAGTAGAGCCAAAGTCCGTGAGGTGCAAGCTCATGCCAAACTTGAAGACGAGTGCTCGGCGCTCGCGCGGCCGTCATCTGCACAACCTGTTGTAGGTCAAAGATCGCAGTGATCCCACTCCTCCATAGTGGCAGAATACTGTACTCCAAACCAAACACAGTCGGGTATATATCGCGTGCTTTCGGGCGCCACATCCACGGTCATACTCGCCATTTTCTCATTGAAAAAAGCAAGTCTGACGCGCCACAGATATATCGCCACCGAACTCTGAAGCCAGCAGCGGGATGACCGACGTCTGACCCAATTCGTAACCGTGACGGCCCAATGTCTTCCCACGGGCCAAAGCCAGTCTTCTTCAAGTTTGTCACAGCGCTGGCGCAATATGCCCTGTAAGCTCTTCACAGCTATGTTTTGAATATCTCCTTTATTGTATCAACCTGGGACCCCCCTTTTATCTCTTTGTGTACGTGTGGATTGTCCTGGGAATCACTCCAGTCCTTTGACCGCTTTGGACCATCGTCAACTGGTCTCAGGCAGCTGCAGGAGGGTATTAAAAGTGTGGGGGTCGTTTCCTTTGATCCTTACCCTCTTTCCCCTCAGACTCATCCTGCTCATTCCCTGAGCTTTTTTTCTCGTCCCTTCATTCTACTGTTCGGTTCCGCGTACTCATGTAACGAAATCATGGGTCCATTTTTCTTGTTTGCATTGTTTGGCCATCCTCTTTTATATTCTCGTGATCCTTCAATTCTTTGTTGGTCCCCCAGCATCATCTCACGCCACTCTGTCCTTTTATACTTGGTATTCAATGGCTCGTCTCTTTAATTTCAAGTCCTACCCTCCGACTGCCAAGCGTCGTGGGCTGGGCTGGGTCGGCTCCTCAAAATTGAACATTGTATCCTCCTGCGTCGTAAGCAGGTCTCTATTTCTGTGGCAATATTTCAGAGATTGGGCCCAACAGTGGCGCAAGAAACATGTTCCAGTTCTCCAGGCGAGCCTAAAGACTTGCATTCCGACGGTTCAGCAATCTCTACCCTCTGCCCTTTCCTTCACAGTCCTCATATCTTGGCGTCTTTTCGCAATCAACTTTCCCTGTCGCTCGGACTCGCTCCAGATCACCGCCACACTACCATGCTATATCTGCGTCTAAACGTCTCTGCCATCTCATTTCAAAGGAAGGCGCTGTTTCTTGACTGTTTGTTTATCCAAACCCATGGTGACGCCTCAAAATCAAGCTCTTTTTACGTTTCAAAAAAGTCGGACAGTACTTTTTCGTCTTTTCTTCAAGGGACTTGCTGTTGATTACTTGGACGGTTTTCGACTTCGACTCGGGTGCAAACCAATCAATCTCCTCATGCAAAGGCGAGTCTTACACTGGTTTTCCTGGGGAAGGTTGGAACGTGACAGACCTTCGATGGTCGGTCATTGTTCACCCTCGTGCTCCCTTGACGTGGGCCCCGGGCTTGTAGGTCCACTATATTTCGTGTTCGACGCGAGTATTGGACTGACCAATGCACGTTGAATAAATTCGTTTTCTCCATTTCTGGCCCTCCATTCGATTACTTCCTGTCATACATAGGGGCTAAATGTATTCATTCGGCCAACTGAATGACGGACCCTGTATCATGATGATTTTCGGGCCCCGGTATCATGATTCTCAGTCGGGGCCCGAAAATTTCAATTTCTATTCTTTCTTTCCCTTTTCCTCATGCCATCTCCTGATACCCTTTTTCGCTCTCTACTAGTTGGCCAGAATGGCGAGACTTCATTCCCGAAGGTGTTGGCCACCAGCGTTGCGATGCTAATAGCGGTTCGAGTGTGGGCATTTGTTCGAGGACTCCGTGTGAGTTCCTTACCATTGACATCATGACTCGTCCGCGTTAGCCCTTACTCATCTTTCCGATGCGTAGACCGTTGATCATAGACCGGGGCTTCGTCCTCCATTCGACCCATTTGGCCTCCCAGCGGTACTATTTCCCACTACCTGGTGGAACGCTTCAGCAGATGTAAATTGGGTTAGACGCTCCGAATGTGAGTACTCGAGAAAACTGGTGACCATATATCTTTTCAAATCGTTGTTCTATAGTGTACACCGAAGATGAGACCATCTCGATAGTCCCTGTCCTGGTCGGTCGGCCAATGATTTATAGCTCAAACCTCAACGTTGCCCGGCAAATTGCATCGGGAGGAAATAGAACCTCCTTTTTCAAGCCAACCTGGTCTGCGAGAGCTTTACTGTGCGTTTCAGGATCCGTTCATCTTTTCGAACGAATGCTGATCACTCTTTCATCTATCTTCCAGATTGTGGGGTATGAACCTTTTCGCTGCAGAGGAAGATGTGTGGCGTAAGCACCGCAGGGTTATGGGTCCTGCGTTCAACAACGAGCTGTGCGTGTTTTTAATCCAACAGGGCGCGAGCGTTTACTCATAATTTGTAGATATCACCTTGTTTGGAGAGAAACTTTAGAAACATATCGTGAAATGGTACGATCTGAGGGTTGGGAGGTCCGAGGCAGTGCATCCGTCTCTGCTGTGCAGGATCTGACATTCAAGGTCGGTATGCCACCTTGCTTCGATATTCACGTCCTTACTCTCTTTCAGTTCGCCCTGATTCTCATCGGCAAATGTGCGTTTGGGTTTTCCCTCAATTGGTATGTCTCTTTTTTTCATTGCAGCATGAAACAGCGCGATTAATCCTTGTTTGTGCAGGAATGATCCTCCGAGAGCTAGTGGTGGGGGAATGTCCATTCAAGAAACGATGGGGATTGTTACATCAACATACATGCTGCGCATCTTTGCTCCCAGATGGGTGAGGTGGCTTCCGTTCTCCAGGTGAGTCGCTTCATCGCAATTTTTATAATCTACGCCAATACCTCGGCCCTTTAGTATTCAAAAATCCAATGCAGCATACGCGTCGATGGCGTCGTTCATGAAGGAACAAGTAGAAAGCCGGAAAGTAGAAATCCAGAACGAATCCAATAAGGACGCCTTTAGTTTGCTTGTGAAAGCCAACGAGCAGGAAGAATCTAAAAACAAACTTAGCGACGATGAACTTGTACGATTTAGTCATTTACCACTAGTCCAATCTTATCTGACCAAATTGGCAGATTGGGAATATCTTTATTATCCTTTTCGCCGGTCACGGTTGGGTCCTTCGTTGATTCGTGTATTGACTATCTGTGCTGATACGTCTCTCAGAAACGACGGCGCACACTTTGGCTGCCACCCTCGGGTTTTTGGCGATCAACAAGAATGCTCAAGACGAGGTGTATGAGCAGATTAAAGAGGTAGTTGGTGTTGACCGCGATCCGGTAAGAGTCTGTGGGCACTCGTGGTTCGTGTACGGGTCTGACTCGGATTGGCAGGAATTCGAGGACTATGGAAATTTAAACAAAGTCTTGGCTGCCTTTTTTGAAGCACTGAGGCTTTTCCGTTAGTCCCTTCCCTCCCCCTGAAATGACTCTTGCATACTAAATATCTTCCAGCCTCTGGTCATCTCATGATACGACAAGCCAGCGAGGATACTGTCGTCCAGATACCTAACCCTCGAGGTCAAGAAGGAACCCAGTCGATGCCAGTAGCTAAAGGGCAAGTGGTGGTTGTGGATATGATCGGCATTCGTGAGTGTATAACTGTTAGCCATTTCTTCCCTTTTTATCTCACTTTGCGGACAGAATATAACCCCAGGTATCACGAGGATCCCATGTCCTACAAACCATCGCGGTGGCATGGAACCAAGATGGACTCTGAAGAGTTCACCGCGTTCAGTGTCGGTGCGGTTATATCTCTTCTTCTCTTCTCCGGGTTCTGGATACATGATTTCTGAATAATGTTCGATTAGGCCCACGCGCTTGTATAGGTAGAAAATTCGCATCTACAGAGGCTGTCTGCTTCCTTTCGATGCTCCTGCGCGACTGGAGAGTGGAACCCAAGCTGAACGACGGAGAAAGCGTGGAACAGTGGAGACATAGAGTACTTGACGGCAAGATTGTCTTGACGTTGGGCGTGCGTGATGTACCTTTGAACTTTGTGAGGAGGAAATAGTGGAATAGACCATACAGTGATATCAACAGTTCGAGTGCGAGGTTAGGAATAGATAGATGGGGGAGGGGTTGTTTTTGTCTTCCTGGAGCATCAACATGTAGGTCGAATACTCAGAGCTCTCGGATCATTCACCTGCTTGTTGTAAGTGAGTTGTGGTACGACCCGAAATCCCAATCCAGCCAGAAAAATATAGTTCAATATAACAGAGCAGCCCGGACTCGTAGACGAGATTTCTTGAGCTCATAATGATCCTCTCTTGCCCCTCAACCGATTTTTTCACAAATCTCAATCCCACCAGATCATCGTTCCTTCTCGAGGAAATGCACCGCTACCCAAACGGGACTTACACTTCTACGCTTATTTGGTCATTCCCTCATTTGATGGCGAACCTCCAGAACCCACACGCCATGAAACCTTCGAAGTTTTGAGGGACTTTCTAACGGGCTTTTCTTCGCAAGCTCAGAAAGAGCTGGCGAGCATTAGAATCGGTCTCATGAAATGGCCAAAATATTATACTGGTGCTTCTTTATCCTAATCCTTGTTTTGGATTCGTGGTTCTGACATAACCTATAGAGCCTTCCTGGCTTTACGATGACATGTTACGAGTACATATCCCAAAGTCCTGTCCAGTCCCTCGATGACGAAACACCTTTGCTGGAGAGCTTAGCTGAAGGCCTGAACTAGATTTATCTTCCCCAGCCCTCCCTGGCATTCAATTTTTGTACTTAATCGGTGTAATGGTACGCTTTTGTTCCTATCATATCCTTTTCAATAGCTATACACACTGACGGAACTGAGCTCCAAATTAAAACTGTCAACGATGCGCTCTGGATTATTCCTCGCACGACACTGTAACTACTACTTGTTGATCAAGTCACATCCCACGATACAGAACTCTTGGAAAGGTACATTGGGATCGAATGTATACAGAGACGGACTAATATCCACTGGCCAATCTTGGTCGGCTATGAGCCACAGCAGCCACTTCGCTTTTTCTTCAGATGGATTATGGCTTCAATGACACTCGATTCAATTCAGCTGCCGGTCCAGGTCTTGTAATGGCGAAAAGACCAAACCGCGAAGCCCTCATGGCGGGACACGCCATCTATCGAGTAGCCTCCACCTGTCATCGGGTGGCGGGCTAGATCTTGATTCTCGTGCAATTCATTGCTCGATAGATAGGAACAGCGTCAATAGTTTTGTTCACATGCTTACATAGTTCCCAGCTCGTACTAAAGCGAGGGGTCAGTTCGAGCATCACCCGACTTCTTTCAGCACTCTAGGACGAGGAGCCTTGAGCAATCTGTGTCAACCCCTTACTTAGCCTCTCCCAGCATGTTTCTCACTCCGCACTGGGCGACCCTAAGCCATTTCAATGTACTGGATCACCTTCCCACATTTATCTGTTTGTTCATCGCTCATCGAGTATGGGCCTTTTATCGCGGCATCCGGGTGAGCGATCGTCCAGTTTATGGCAGCCAGCTAATCTCAGGCATACCCAGGTGGTCAATCACATCCCCAGACTCTATGCACCCTTTCATCCGTTTGGAATGCCCGGGGCGCTATTTTCTACCACTACATGGTGGAATATTTCACGAGATGTACATTGGGTACGACGGAGCACACGTATGTTCCTTGCATCCCAAATCCGACCAAACGTTTACCGACGAGCCTGGCGTTGTTATAGTCTATGCAACAAACGAGATCGTTCCGGTTGTACCATTTCTTGTGGGCAAACCATTAATATATGTCTCGAATCTCGACGTCGCTCGACAGATAATCTCAGGAGGGAACAGGGCATCTTTTCCAAAACCGGTTTGGTCGTCGAGGGCATTAAAGTGTGTATTTTTTCTTTTTGACAGTTGGATGCTAACCTTCCTTGCAGGCTATGGGGCATGAATCTTTTCGCTGCCGAGGCAGAAGTTTGGCGTAAGCATCGTCGGATTATGGGTCCTGCGTTTAATAACGAACTGTACGTTTCATATCCAATTTCGATAATTCTCTACTACTCTAACGACGAATTGTAGCTATCGACTGGTATGGACTGAAACGTCGAAGACTTATCGTGAAATGATTGTCTCTGAGGGATGGGAGGCCAAAGGGACTGGATCTACTACTGCAGCCCAAGAGCTGACGTTTAAAGTGGGTTTTGTAAATCAACCACTTATCGTCTCTCGCTTATCCATCTGCTTTTTTTTTTTTGTCCAGCTTGCTCTCATTTTGATCGGGAAATGCGCATTCGGTTTTTCGCTGAGTTGGCATGTTCTCTCTCTATTTTAAATATCTGCGATGGCTGCTCAATATTCTGCAGGGATGATCCTCCACGAACATCTGACGGACGTGAATCCATACAAGACACAATGAAAACTGTGGCTGAGACCACTATACTGCGCCTTGCGGCCCCCAGATGGGTTATGCGACTCCCGCTGCGAAGGTGCTTGGTTTTTTTTTTTTTCGTCTTCGGTTGATGCTCAACGGATATATCTATTGTAAAGAATTCGGGAATGTAATGCTGCTTATGAGGCGATAGAGGTGTTCATGAAAGACCAGGTATCCAGGCAAAAGCAAGAGATCGAAAACGACTCGAGGAAGGACGTACTAAGCCTGCTTATAAAAGCTAATGAACATGAAGAATCGAAATTTAAGCTCAGTGACGCTGAAGTGGTCTGTCTTGTTCTCCCTTCTTCTTCTTCTCGGGCTCGAGGTTTTCTTTCCTGACTGAGCTTTGCAGATCGGTGACATTTTTGTCATTCTCTTTGCGGGTCATGGTTGATACTTCCCACATATATCACTTCGTTTGTTGACGATACCCTCCAGAAACTACAGCCCATGCGTTGGGTGCCACTCTCGGCCTGTTGGCGGTCAGTCAAGACGCTCAAGATGAGGTCTTTGAACAAATCAAGGACGTCGTCGGTTTCGACCGTGATCCGGTGAGACTCTCCAGGTCTGCGAGACGAGCAGGTTCTTTAGACGCTTGACTAGGAATTCGACGATTACAATCGTTTAAACAAGGTTCTCGCAGTTTTCTTTGAGGCAATAAGGCTTTTCCGTAAGTATTGTTTCAGTACTACGACAGTCCTCGAGTTTGAGTCTCATCTCAATCTCATATGATCGACCAGCGTCTGGTCATATCATGCCTCGTCAAGCTAGTGAGGATGTCATTATCCAAGTTCCGAACCCCCGAGGGCAAGAAGGGACCCACACGATGTTGATTCCAAAGGGTCAAGAGGTGGCGATTGATGTAGTCGGTCTTCGTATGTCTCTTTTCTCGTTCTCAGTGATATCATATTGGCGCCTAATCATTGCTGACCGGGAAGAATACAACCCGAGGTATTTTCACGATCCGATGTCTTTCAAACCCTCCCGATGGCATGATACTCAGAATGACTCTGAGGAATTCACTGCGTTCAGTTTTGGTATGTATCTTTCGTTTGATTAGCTCGGTACATCGACGGATTTTGCATGTCCTGACTACTGGTGTAGGCCCACGAGCTTGCATAGGGAGAAAATTCGCGACCACCGAAGCCGTCTGTTTTCTTACCATGTTGCTTAGAGATTGGAGAGTGGTGCCGAGACTGAACGTGGGAGAGAGCGAAGAGGAATGGAAAGCGAGAGTGTTGGAAGCAAAGATGGTTATGGCGCTTGGTGCTCAAGATGTTCCTGTCACTTTTTTGAAGAGGTGATCTGTATGAGTTTGCTGATTTTGATGTTGTGATGTGACTCGGTACGAGCGTCAGCACATAGGTCGAAATAGGTACATAGTCGAAATAGGTAACTGCGAGTCTAGTCATTTCAATCGGATGAATTCTCAGGCACTTATCACATCTTCACTTTCCTGCACCCTGCAGATGAATCCGATGACGGTCATCAAAAGCCGCGAATATATGCGCCTACTTTCAATGACTGACTGCGTTTCTGTAAAGTTCCTCCCGCTGTCTTGATACTGCTCGAGTCAATGAACACTCACTAGGGTGTTTCGTCGCCATAATATCCGATCCCTATAAAAAACTGTGCAGCTAGGGCTTTCTGTCTTCAGATACCACCCCAAGAATGGTCTTCTCGCAAAGCCTTATTACCCTAGGCCTCCTCGTACCCAGTATCCTAGCGATACCATCTCTGATACCTCGTCAGGCCATCAACAATACTACCTGCGCTCTCACCATTACTTTTGATATCGTCACCCCTGTTATTGCTCAATTAGATTTCCGTTGGGGTATGTACTTCACCCCTCTTGGCCAATACTTGTTTGCTTATCGCAATCATGTAGCTCTGTTACAGGCTTTTCAAGCCAATTTCCCAGATCAAACTGTTGATGTGAGCAATCATAGTTTGCAAGTGCCAAAGTTTCATGTCCGACTCGTGTTGACGCGTCGTCTTCCAAAAATAGATCACACTCGGAGCTGTGACCCCCAATAACGACGGAACCGGGACGGATAATACAACGTCGACTATCTCTGTCGATGGAGAAAGCTCTCAAGACATTGGCGCATTTGTAAAGAGCTTGGAAGGGCAAGATTTGGACGGCGACAAAGTTCTTCCTGAACCAGCAGAGTATACTATTGAAGCTGTTAGTTGCGAGCCGAGCTGAAAGAAAGTATTCCATTTAATGTCTTTCAAGTTAGAATTTGCCACATATGATACGTCGTAAGCACAGTTTACAAGTGGCGCGAAGACGGAAGCAGGCATGTGCCGTCGCAGCCGTGTCAGCGCCGATTCAAATCGGCAATCGGCACTGACTGAATCGATTCAGTCAGATCGTTTTTCTTAATTCCATCGTCTATGGTCAAGATCCATACTATGAACGCTGGGAGGAATCAAAGAGAACGGTGGCAGCAGTACCGATCGGAACGCGCTACGTTTGCGTGTTTGCTTATTCAGTTGATGACAATTTTCGAGAGGCCTCCAAAGTACAATCTTCTGCATTATTGCTTGAAGTGATCGAGGAAATCAAATTCGAGAAAAATTTTGATTCAACCCAGCTTCGCCAGCATCGATGGAATAAAGCCAGAACTCGTCGACTCAACTGAGAGACATGAAAAGGTGGGTGGCAATCTTCAAGCTTCATCCGTCAGCTCAGAGATTGGATCAAGTGTATCAAGGACTATATCAGAGGGGCGGGCTAAAATGCAAATAACAAGCTCGTCATTTTCTCCAACCAACGCGGCTGTGTCTTGGTAGAACAAATACAAATACAAAAGAAAATGCTTAGAACTTTTCTCATCTACGAATATTACCACCGAGGACCAAAACAAAAACAAAAAACCGACACTCAATGAAAAGCAAACTCCTGATGCTCAGGCGCCTCGCCTGCTTCACATCCAATCCAATCAAGCCATTCTCTAGCATGAAACACCGCTCTCCGTTTTGGCCATGGTTCCAAGTCATACGTGATCAAATTCGAAGAGCCCCAGTACCGGCAGACGTCAAGGAGAAGGCGGATGAGGAGGACGAAGCAGCGACGGAGGAGCAGAGGACGAAGAAAGAGCGGGGTCAGCAGAAGATGGGAGAATCAAAACATGACCCGGTGTGTGAATCGCCGGTATTGAAGTAGTTGAAGATGACTTTCGGGAGGATGATGACCGGAAGTACCCAGGACGTGAGGAAGACAAGGAAGAAGCCAAGGTCGAAGAAGGGGAAGGGGACCGTCGACGACGGTATCCCGGAATATTGTTGAGAACCGTCCAGAAATTCCCCCCGATTCGAATCAGTCTAACCATTGGGAACCCATTCTCCAGAACTTGTGCGGGAGAGCGGAAGGGAAAGTCTAAAAGAGCGACGAAGAGTAAACCGGAAGGGATCCCTGTACGGAGTTGCTAAAAAGAGAGGCAGCGTTAGCATCCTTGTCCACTCATTTCAAAAAGTGTGACTTACATTCAAGAACACGAGAGGCTCTCGCAATGAAGTACTGGAGAATCCGTCCAGGGCGAGAGATACAACCGTCCGTGGGATTAACCAAGCACCTAGACCGGGGGCTAGATCCTTCGGGTATGTTATTGTAAGTCCACGCAATGACGTGAGGGTCGGAAGAACACCCCAGATGCTAGCATCATAACCCGTGGAACGGAGAATAGCTTCTCCTCCGCCTCCGCCGACAGTCAAAGTCAAAGTCTTCAACTCCTTCCGATCTCTTAAGAAATCGACTATAGAAGGGAATAAGTCTCTGTCATTCAACCGTCTTGACACGTTTCCGATGATACTGAAGCTAAAATGGCGGAGGAATGGGAGGGAGGTCGACAGGGAGCGGAAGGACGGCGAGAGGGCACAATCTAACAGGACAGTCAGGTTTATGTGTTCGAGTTGACGACCATGAGTGAGTAGGTCTGGTATGAGTTGTGTTGCGCTAGCTGGAATTTGACCTAAATATTCGATGTGCGCCAAGTTGCGGATTGAAATGGATGATGTGGAAGGAAAAGTAGATGATGCATTCTGGATAGATAGTGTTCTTAGCGTTGCTCGATTCTGCGCTAGAAAGGCTGGCAGGCCAAATGCGGAGGATGAGGCCGAAGGCGACCGCGAGGAAACATCTCCTCCGTCGCCGTTGGCGGCGTTGGTGATATAATTTGTTTCGTAGGCAAAGTGTGCGAGATGTTGAAAGGTCAGAGATGACAAATCTATAGAACTGTTGGGGAGTTGTAGTGCAAGACCGCGCAGGCGGGGATGCGAGACTTGTACGAGTTGCAGTATAGGCATTGTTCTGTTCGCGGGTGCCGTGATATGGAGGTAGCGCAGATTTACGAGTTTTGGGAGTGCGTTAGATAACATGCCTGTTTCGTGAGTTTAACGCCTTTGAAAGTCTTGTGCTCTTGAAAGTAGATTACGACTCACCGGTCTGAAATGATGCTGAACCATCTTTATCTGACCTAAAGGAAAATATTCTCAACGTCCTAACAACCGAAGCAAAAGTAGGGTCCGTTATGACCCGAGTGAGGATATCAGCCGTCCGCTGCGCATGCCGACTATCTTGTTCCCGAGTACTTGCCGCAGCAGGCGGCGTCGTCCTCCATGAGTCAACTTCCTCCTCTGGGACCTCGGAGAACCCAGAAAAGTGAATGTCCAATCTCCGAAAGAGCAACTGGCAAGCGATGCGGGAAAGAGGATTAGGTACAAAGAGAAGAGTTTTTAGGTCTTTGAGGGGAAGAAACAGCGCAATTTCTCGCCATATTTCGGTAGAAAATAGTCTTTTGGTGATGGGTTGAGGCGCAAGCAGCTATAATGTACGATGACCACGATGGTCTTGAAAATATATGTCATGTGACGAACCTTTTCTACATTGACTGATCTCCGATGCAACAAAGCTGCAGCTTCAGGATTATCGGGTTCAGCCTCTAACGCTGCTTGAAGGTCTATACGCATCGTTGCGTCAAAAAGCGGAAAAAGTCGATTTTTCTAGCCGTTACCTTCCTGGGCGGCGAAGATGGAGCCAGAGCTGAGTCTAGCCCTCGCTCTCAATATTCTAGCTTTGGCTGCATTTTCTGGGGACAGCGAGGTCACCTGCAGACAGGATTGGATAGCATTTTCAAAGAGGGTTCTAGATCGACTACCATAATGACAAGTGGCCAAAGCCCTTCAGCTCGAGTACAAAAAAAGAAAGCAAGAAAAACAAAATACGCACCCCTCATAACTGAGGCTATTCAAAGCGTAGAGAAGCAAATCGGCCTTTTGGTTGTCGGATAGACAGAGGGAGACATCCCGAATGCTGGCGTCGAGGATCTTGGGGTTGAAGACACTCATAGGCTGGCTCTCGAGGTTGAAAGGGGAAACGGCTGTGATATAAGAACGTACTGGGTAACCCAGGCACACAACAAACATATAATACGTACGGGGTCCAGCCCTAGTTTGCAAGCGGTCGGAATCAACCAAGGTTGTTTATCTATCACCGTCACCCGGTGCCCTTGCAAATATTCAATTCAACAATACGGAGTCCTCAGGCTTTCTGTCATAACGATGGGTTGATAGGGCTATGTGTTCCAGGGCAGGGCTATGAGATGGGATTTTAGACTGCTACCAAACGACATAACGAGGGAAGACTGTCAAACTTTCATTAACATTACCAATGCCGCTGACGATGATTCGTTGAGAATCGGAAGCGTACGGGACTTGGAAGATTCAAGTCCACGGGAGTACCTTCGCAGTGCTGTCACTGCCGCCGGATGCGTCGCAACATCATTATAAGAGCCCGGTTGATGATTGCTCAGAGTCTCGACTCCGAGTGTATTTCTGTAAATTCAATTGCTTGCTCGCCGTCGCTTGATTAGGTTCATGGTGCCACATGCATGCATATACCGCGGTAGTAGTACGCGTCGTTGAAGCTCGAATTCAACCTCCTGATACGGATACCTTAGGAAGCTCAACTAAAAAGTGAGAGGCTGGCTGACGGCCAGTGCGCACAGCGGGCACCGGAAGCAAGCCTGGATAACCTGCAAGCTTAGGCACTCTCGCAGGTCAAAGCTCGGAGCACTGAATAGACATGACGGACGGCGATGAGAGCCTATCGAAAACGTGCCCTCATTTCATGGTCCCCCTCTGATCTGTCAACTCTGAATCTTAGATCTATAGCTAGCGTTCACTCAGAATTCCCATTGGACTGACAGTGATCAAACAAACATGACGGCTGCGGACGACTCCTTATCGAAATATTTCTTCAAGTCAGAAGGAGGATACATTCAAAAGGCACCGACAGAATTCTGTGTAGCTTGGAACATCATGTGCGTGCTGCTGGTTCTTTTTCTCGAATTTATCGAGTACTGGCTGGACCTGTGGAATAAATAATGTTCAAAGAAACTGGACACGAGGCGGCATGCATGGTCGTTCTCAACAGGGGTTCAGCTTAAATTCGCGGTGTCAGCGGCAACCTTGACGGACGGAACTCGTAAAGCTGGCATTATTATAAAAGAACAAGACCTGACGAACCTTACCGCCATTACCTAGGAGGACGCCGGCTTCTAGAGTTATGACGAGGCGTGGTTCGAGCATAAAATTGGTCATAATGTTTCGTACTTTTCTGTGACCGTTGTGGAAAGGTGATTCGGGAAGAAACGTTTGGGCGCTGTGCGGGTTTCCGGTCATCTCTGATCACATTTATCATGTGCGATTTACTAGAGAGGTCAGCAGCAATCCGAGTCTACTCCCCTCTGTTTTCTTTCACCGAAGCATGTCAAAGAAGGTTTTAAAATTATGCTTTCCTCTCTCTAATTCTCATCTCTGATTGGCTTGCAGAATCAACATTGATAAAGCAGCGACAAGGGGGGGACCTGCCATTCATCATTATTGAGTCTTAACGGCGACGCCGTAATTACTTAAGCTTCCTATCGATCTCAAGTTATTAGTTGAGTTTCGTTTGCCTACGACGGTGTAAATAGTTCAGAAGGGACTGCACTGTTCAATTCAGACAGTAGTGCTCAAATGCCCCTGAAGCTAGCCAATTACAACTGACTCGGAGCCCTGGCAGAAGGGTTGAAAGTACATATCATTCGTTTTCACCCTCAACCTGAGGTCTGGTACAGCTGGCGTCAAATCACAAACTCTGGCACCGTTCAGAACAACAGCTGTCGTCGATCTGAAGCTGGCGACGCGTCGCGAGGTTGTTAAAATCACATGACAAATCCGTGACGCGACAGCTCACGTGCTCATATCTTATATAACGCGAATTTGGGAAATCAACGAAAAAACCCCAACTTCAACACCCACCACCACCACCACCGCTACCCATCGAGCTACCCCCTTACCCACACCACTTCGCTTCAGCTTATATTTCAACATGGTATGTTTGGGTCGTAATGCTGTCGAATTTCAGCTGACCGTGCGGTCTCAACATTTATTTAGTCTGGCAAAGGAAAAGCAGGAAAATCTGGTGGAAAAGCCGGTACTGGCGAGGGTGGAAAATCTCAGTCTCGTTCGGCGAAAGCTGGTCTCCAATTCCCTGTTGGTCGTGTGCACAGGTTGTTGAAGAAGGGCAATTACGCCCAGCGTGTTGGTGCTGGTGCCCCTGGTAAGCTGAACCATCATACCTGGGACACAATGGAGCTGATTATCGGGTGGTGTAGTATATCTCGCTGCGGTCCTGGAATACCTTGCTGCAGAAATTCTCGAACTGGCTGGGAACGCTGCAAGGGATAACAAGAAGCAACGTATTGTACCTCGGCATCTGCAGCTTGCTATTCGTAATGACGAAGAGTGGGTAGTTTTGCTCTGCTATTGGGTCTGTTCCTATGCTAATGAACCTTCAAGGCTGAACAAGCTGCTGGGCGATGTTGTCATATCCCAAGGTGGTGTCGTTCCTCATATTGAGAGTCAGCTGTTGCCGTCGAAGAGGTATGCCTTGCTCGTGTTGATATTCAATGCTCACTGACTGATGATACCTTTCTCAGCGGTAAAGGAAAGAAAGATGGGGAAGAAGCTTAGATTGTTGTATGCCTAGTGTTTATTCATTATCGATATTGTATACCGTTTTGTAGTTACTGTACAGACTGTATTACCAAATTTGTAAGGTCACCGCCCAATCGATTGACTCAACGTCAGCGCTCTCTTTTGTTCAACCACGACGACCCACCGCAGCTCGACATGACGCTCGACGTGCTGCACTTTATTGACAATAAGGGCGGAAATGCCGAAGAGATCAGGGAATCGCAGCGGAAAAGAGGACACCCTGTAGAGATTGTGGACGAAATTATTCAGATGTACAATGACTGGGTAAAGCGTGCGTCCTCCTTCCAACTTTCTACTAGATATCTGGCTGAAAACTTCTCAGTCGACTTTGAAGCAAATAGTCTCAGCAAGCAGGTCAACACTGTTCAGAAAGAAATTTCTGCGAAAAAAAAGGTGTGCAGAGGGGAGCGCTCTGACTCTGCGATCTCGTTCTACGGCTGAATCCATCGATGATCATTCAATAGGCCAAAGAACCTGCAGACGAGCTCGTAGCACAGAAAAAAGAGCTCGATAACCAGGTCGAAGCCAAAAGAAAAGAAACAAGAGATTTTGAGGTTCTGATGCGCAAAAAGGCTGCTGGCGTTGGCAATATTGTTGGCCCCAAAGTGCCTGTTAGCGATACTGAGGTTGGTTTTTGGGTCTTTTACCGTTGGTTCTTGTGACTTATATTTATAGGACGACAACGCAGTCATCAGGACGTGGCATCCAGCGGATGAGGCTGATACCCCTCCTGAACGAACTGGTATCATGCCCCATCATGAGGTGCTGCTGAGGTTGGATGCTATGGATCTTGATCGGGGTCAGTCGTAGTTTTGCTTTCAGTCCATTCTCACTTCCTCAACTTGTCTTCTCTTTCTTTCCAGGTGCCAAAGTAGCAGGTCACAGGGGATACTACCTCACCAACGACGGCATCGATCTCAATCAAGCCCTCATCTCGTACGGTCTCGATTTCCTCCGAAAGAAGGGATACAAGAAGATCCAGCCTCCGTTTATGATGAACAAGGACTGGATGGCAAAGACGGCCCAGCTAGATCAGTTCGATGAGGAACTATACAAGGTTACAAGCTACCCTGTAACGAGAACCTGCCTAATCATCTTATTTTCGAAACCTCTCCCAGGTAATCGCAGACGATGACGAAAAATACCTGATCGCAACCTCTGAACAACCCATCTCGGTCTTCCACTCTGACGAATGGCTCGAAAAAACCCAACTGCCCATCCGGTACGCCGGCTACTCCACCTGTTTCCGCAAAGAAGCAGGATCAGCTGGCCGAGACATGTGGGGAATCTTCCGGGTGCACCAATTCGAAAAAGTGGAACAGTTCATCGTGGAAGATCCCGAAAAGAGCTGGGAGACACTCGAGACGATGATTAAGAATAGTGAAGAGTTCTATCAGAGTCTTGGGTTGAGATATCAGGTTGTTGAGATTGTGTCGAGCGCGCTGAATTTGGCGGCTGCGATGAAGTATGATTTGGAGGCTTGGTTCCCGTTTCAGAGAGGGTACAAGGAGTTGGTATCGTGTTCGAATTGTACGGATTATCGTAAGTTGGTCTTTATTATGCGGTGGAGAGAGGTTTTTTGTTTCTTTTTGTTTTTTTGGAAGCTGATATCTCGCGACTTTGTGATTTGTAGAAGCTAGACGGCTAGAAGTCCGATGTGGATTGAAGAGCAAGGATCAGACACGAAAGTTGTACTGTCACATGTTGAACGGTACACTTTGTGCTACCGAGCGTGCGCTTTGCTGTTTGGTGGAGAATCATCAGACGCCCGATGTGCGTTATTCTTTTCCTTTTATTCGATTTCCAAACAAACAATGTTGATTGCTAGGGCGTTGCTATCCCTGAAGTCCTTCAACCGTACATGCAAGGACGTACCTTTTTGCCGTGGGTTAAAGAGTTGCCAAAGGGGTTACAGAAAAAGACTGCTTGAGGATGTAGAGAGATTAGATTCGTTGTGTACGCACTATCCCTTTGGTTATATGTACTTCGAACCCTGTTCGTGTTCTGGAACGACTGGAGATAAAAGTAGGAAAGGATTGGAGTTTACTGGGGCAGTTCACATGCCATGCCTACCCTTTTTTCCCCTTTACATAAGAAAGATGAGGAGATTTTCGTGCATCCAAAGGATCCGTAGCTAAATAACCAAGCGGCCCGTACAAGCTTGCAGGTCAATGTATTATGTAGCTTGGTGACTGTATTATGTTATTATATATGTATAACGGATTGTACAAATGTATACGTGTCAACTTCAAAATGTTCTGTACGAAGATAGAGTTGACGGGAATACTCCAGAGGCAGGTCTGATCATGAAGCCTGTAAGTACTTAAAGGCAAAGACGTGCAAAATTCAGAAAAAATTTGAACCGAAGATGAACCTAACGCCGCTTATAAAAACAAGCGCCGTTCCGCTTTTAGATTCCCTCCTCCCAACGCCCACTGCCCCCCAGCATGTTCCCTTCAACGGTCAGTCCGAATGACCCACCGGCAAGCCAGCCAACAATAGGCATCATCGGGATGGGTGCTATGGGCAAGATGTACGCGAAACTATTTGCCAAGGCCGGGTGGAAAAAGTAGGGATGAATTCCATTAACAATATATGACTCGAAAGCATTTAACCTGATCACCTCGCATGCAGGATCCACGTTTGTGACCGACCAGA
This sequence comes from Collybiopsis confluens, assembly GCA_013368555.1. NCBI lineage: Eukaryota > Fungi > Basidiomycota > Agaricomycetes > Agaricales > Omphalotaceae > Collybiopsis > Collybiopsis confluens. Next base: position 56,137 of record JAACJN010000133.1, on the reverse strand, counting down.
AAATTCTGAAGTTCTACGGGAATACTGCTTATCGAGTAAGTTAGGCCCATCTGTCGCGGCGGCTGCCACTGGAAAGAAATCCTCCAGTTTAGAACCTTAATATTCTAACGATCTTCTGAATCATGATTTTATTTTATTTAGATATACCAAATGTGCAAGTCATGAAAGATGGCCATGCCGTCGCTCGTTCATCTGACTTTATGATGTACTCTGTCGAAGCAGAGTTTATAGGACGTGTGGTGGAGGAATATGGACCATGTACGAGACTTGAAACCTTGTTTCAAGGTTTCAACTCTTCTGACTATCATTTCTTTCCCAATAGCTACAAAGATCGGAGCGGTTGTAGCAGGCCAGACCTCCGTGAAAGCACCAGAACGTGAAGCATTTGAAAATTCGCTTCCAGAGGATGTCCATATTGTGTCGATTCATTCCCTACATGGACCTACTGTGAATCCCGTGGGCCAGCCGCTGGTAGGGGTATATCTTTCACCTCTACCGGTTCACGGCTCTAAAAACATTTCCAGGTCATTATCAACCACAGAGGTTCTGATACTGCGCTTCACTTGGTAGAAAACCTTCTTCGATCGTTTGGATCAAGATACGTTTATCTTTCGTACGAGGAGCATGATCTAGGTGAGGGCTGCATAACGTGTGTATATTTTGACCTCTCTGCTTATCACAGTGTATGAACAATAGTTACTGCGAATACCCAAGCAGTCACGCATGCCGCATTCTTGAGGTAAGGTCCCTCTGTACATTTTTGTGAGTGGTTTTTCTGAAAAGCTGTGCGTATAGTATGGGGACTGCCTGGGCATCCGAAGGATTTTACCCTTGGGAACAAAATCTCTATGTTGGGGGTAGGTAGATACCCAATTGTTTTGGCCTCGTGTGACCTGACCCAGTCGATTAATAGGTATCGAGACGGTCAAAGTGAACCTCGCACTGCGCATCTACAGTAACGCATGGCATGTCTACGCCGGTTTGGCTATCCTAAATCCCAAGGTATGTCTCATTTACTGCTTGCCGTTCCGTGCTTCTGGGTATCGGTTAACCATTATTCTGCATTTGCCAGGCCCGCGAACAAATCAACCAGTACGCCCAAAGCGCTACAGAACTGTACAAGATCATTCTCGGAGCAGGCGGAGGAAAAGAAAAAGAACGAGAATTCACGCTTCGCAAGAGGATAGAATGGGGACAAAGTGTCATTTTTGGTGACCGGAGGAAGAACAGGAAACCGATTCTCTTATCTGCCGATATCTTGGATAGGTTTTCGCTCGGACCGTCAAAGGCTCCCGCAGCCGCCACCGCTAACGGCAACCCGACGTCATCGAATTCAGAATCGTGCTCGGATTCGGATTCGAAAGAACGCCCAGAACGATGTCGGAAAGCCAATTCACATCTTTCTCTCTTGGCCATGGTTGACTGTTGGGCCCACCTCGATATCAACCCGTTCTATCACCTCGATCTAGCAGCTACCCCGCTCTTCCGACTGTTCCTCGGTGTAGCTGAACATCTCTTCCTCAACCCTCCGCTTCTCGAACAGACGATCCAAAGCGCGATCTACGATACATGGCACCGGGCGAATGATCTCGAATTTGTGGTTGCTGCGAGGGGATGGAGTCAGTGCGTGAGCTTTATGAGCTTCGAGGTCTATAGGAAGAGGTTTGATGAGACGAGGGTGTTCTTTGAGCCGAGGTTTGGGGAGGTGGGAGTTTTGGGGAGTGAGATGATCAAGACGGTTATGGAGAGTGAGGTTGGTCCGGGCCAGGATGGGAAAACGGGTTAGAAATCTAAGTAGTGTCTTTTTTTCTTCTCTATCTCATTTGGATTTACATAGAGTATATATAACGTAACATAATTGAACAACGTCTTTTATCAACCAACATCAGAGCAAGTCATGTGCATTAGACTTTGTACCTCGTACTCCTACCATCATGGCCGACAAATCCCCCAAAATCGAGATCAATTTTATGTTCGCCAATATCAAGAAACATGTGCTGGTATCGGACCCACGAGAGCCTGTGCTATGCTTTGGAAAAGGACCCCTTTGGACAAAATTCAACCAATCTGTGCGGGAACAGTCAAAGTCGTCGCAAAAATATCGCTTTTTGGTGCGCCTTCCACCTAAATAATCCTACTTGTGCTGAATATTTTTCTGTAGATTCCCCCAGCCCCAATCATATACGGACCTTCTACACATCTTTGGGAACGGGTCGCAAACCTACTGCCTCCGCAGTATTTCTCCGGAGAATGGGAAGTCTGGGAGACGGGTGCTTATCCTAGGGAGCTTACCGAAGCAGGACCCTTCGTGGATGTTTTTGTGGTTCCCATTTCTCAGTATGAGACGCTGAGCGAAGAGGAGGATAAGTTGACGGAATTACGAGTTTCCAACATCTCTAAACGAGATGCCGAGACTCCCTCTATCGGAGCCCGTCCTTCTATCTTTGCCGACCGCCAAAAACGAAATCCGATTGCCATGGGAAGGCCGAAGACTGCTCATCACTACGGCATTCCCATCCCTCTTCTCCACCCAGCGTTCGCTAAATTCAAGGAAGATATAGTCTCCGGACCTATCGATACACAGCTTTCGACCCTTGCTTTTAGGTGGACGAGGGAACTTTCCGAGTTCTTTGGGGGCGAGCCGGAGAGAGAAGCGAAGTTTCACCAACTGCTCTCGGAGTTACTCGACGGCTTCAGGATATCGAAAAAGAGATTTAGTGGCTATACCACGGATGGCGGTATCGACCCGAAGGAATCCATGCAAAATTTCATCGATCTCTACGTCAAGCCTCTTTTGGTCGAAGTGAAGGTGGAAACCACCTGCGGCGGTGTTGACGCCATCTTGGAGTGTGTCCTATACGACCTGGAAGCAATGAGGTTGAGCCTAACGAATGACAAGTTCGGTGGATCGTGGAGAAAGACGAGACTGCCTTCTATGATTGTCATACACAACGGTTCGTATTTCAGCCTCTTTTCAACTTCACACAGCTCAATTTAACATTCATAGGTCCCAACATTCAAGTACTAGGCGCGGTCTGGTTGGCTGATCAATATGTGGAAGTTTTGTCCCCGTCTTTACCGCTTTACTTCAACGAATTCGATACTGAGGCCTTCGAAAGGCTACTCAGGTTTATGACATCCCTTCGCACTCTCTTTCGCAGTCTCCTCGAGATATACCAAGACCCGGAACAACACGCAGTACAACATGACCAAGTCACCTTTCCTTACCCTTCGTCATATGATATCTTCGATGGTAGTGTTGAATCCAGTACTGAGGTCGGTACCCCATCTGCTGCCGAGGACATCATTGGATCATCTAGCGCCGAAGTGTCGAGCACCGAAGCTATCACCGCGTCTAGCACCAAAGCCGACGTCGGAACCAGTCCAGAGGATGAACCCGTCACTGAATCCAGTCCTCAGTCCAGACTCAAAGTACAATTCTGTTATACAGAGCGAGTCGACCCTATCCGTCTTGTCTTTAAAGCTTGCACTACGGACGGAGAAAACATAATTATCAAGTTTGGATATGGGCGCTATGGTCTCGAGGCACATCGCGCGGCTGGTGAGGCTGGTTTGGCCCCTGCGCTCTTGGGCTATTCCAAGCTCACGGGAGGGTGGTGGATGGCAGCCATGGAGCTTTTGCACGAAGGATTCCAATCATGTGCTAAGATTGGTGTTAATAGGTCCTGCAAGTCCGTCATTGGAAGCTCCATACGTGCGTTCCACTCTATGGGCTTTGTCCACGGAGATCTGCGCGCTTCCAATATTCTGGTGCGCCGATATGATGATCAGTGGGAATGCAGACTCATCGACTTCGACTGGGCAGGCTATAATGGACAAGTCAAATACCCATATGGCGTGTATCGCACGTCCAGCATGTTCCGTCCTATGGCCAATATGGACCAACTCCCAATCACTGTTGAACACGATGAGGCGACCCTGGCCAACATGCTGACAGAATGCAGGAAATAATTTCGAGCTGTTGTCTAGCCTTACTATGGTTGGTAGGGTTCTTTCACTAACAGGGATCTTTCATTTTTTACAAAACACTCAACTCGGAGAGCTCGAGACACTCTCTGCCTTCAGTATTTTACAGGCACAGTATCTAAATAGTGTTTAATTGTACTATCTACTCAAAGTAATGTTTTCTCGAGAGGAAACTAAATGGTGGACAAAAATTGTGAGAATCTGTGCATGATTCTACAAACATTGCCAGGAACAGTTAAAAGGCAAGTAAGGTAGGGTTCATGCACGATTCGCACATGTACGTCATTGTGACCTGAGTGTGACAGACACTTAAAGTTCACGTGTAAGCCAAAATTTGTTAATTAGCTATTCAAAGCGCTGAGGCCAAATACGGTGAGAGTTTGGGATGTTTTGTTTATTCCACTGATTTACGGAATTATTTCCGAAATAAAATTCCGACAAAAGCTAGATATATCTATTTTGGAGAAACTGGCGGAGTTATTTTTCCCTATATCAGTGGAATAAAAGGAATGGGTAAAGTAACGACTTTGTCACGCATGGGCACGTGACATGTGCGGATCGTCTTGTCTCGATTTTATTCCTGTTTGAGCCATTAACGAGCGAACAAAAGTGAGATGGAGCCTCAGCGTGACATGGGCCATTGCCGTGGCTCGTGACTTTATATAAATCTTCTAATTGAATGCGCGCTTTGGTAAAATTGCCGTGTCCTGGCTGTGTCTGCCAGACCCTGCCAGTTTGCCGAGAGACGGCTTCACCGTTACATTTCCATTGTGAAAGATCCTTGTTTTGCTCGGTCATTGCCCGACGCAAGCAACATTGCTCAATATCACACAGGCATCTGGCCCCAGTGGTTTGAAAGCATTCTGAATCTTCCTGTTGAGGTAGATTTTTATGTCGGTAAGTTTTCGAAGCAATATTAGCAATTTTTTAAAAAGTGAAAGAACCCTACCAACCATAGTATGTATGCCTTTGCACGCAGGGTGGTATCTAACGCGTTTTTAATATTTTCTATGTAAACGTTTACGCTCTCTCGGAAGACGGGGATGGGTAATGCAATGAATATATCTGTGTATTTCATACAAATGACTGGCAGGACGCTATGCTTCCATACATGCTCATGCTATCGGCCGTGTTTCAAACGAGCTGGGTTTTTGTTTGTGAGCTGAGAAGATAGCCAAACCGTTGGATATTTCAAGTTGGCTCACCTTATTTTGATTGCATAATTTGTAGAAAAAGTGCGACGAACTAGCTGTATACCAAATCAGAATCCAAACCTTCCGACGGCATATCCAACAAAGTATCATTCTCTCCGAGCTCCACATTCTTCCCCCAACCAGGTTTGAGAATGCCAGCCCTGTAGAATACGCCGAGGATTGTGCTTGAGGTGTCTTCCGCGGGTTATCGAAAAGAGCTTGTTTTTTTGAGTAAGAACTCGGAATCCCAGCATGCGAGACATTTATACTTTAAGGAAAACGGGAAAGAGATCGATGTTCTCCGACGAGTGAGGCTGGGAGAAGAATATCAAATATCATTGTTGGTGACTAGAAATTAAATTGACTCTCCCGAACATCATCCTTCTTTTCTTCATGCCAGGATCTCTCCAGTGAGAGTCACATTATCTGGTATGAGCTCTGCTCCATTGCTCACGTAGGGTTCAACCCTACCTGCATACAACATGCGCGCAAATCCCACAATGGCATGTCTTTTCCAACAGGAGTTTTGGGGAGTGAGATGATCAAGACGGTTATGGAGAGTGAGGTTGGTCCGGGCCAGGATGGGAAAACGGGTTAGAAATCTAAGTAGTGTCTTTTTTTCTTCTCTATCTTATTTGGAATTACATAGAGTATATATAACGTAACATAATTGAAAGAGTCAAGAGTCAGAAGCACCGAGAGAGACATCCAACAGCAATCGCCTCTGCGGAGTTCCATCCGACTCGGGCGAAACGGCGCCTCTGACCAAGGTAGAGTCAAATTCTGGTTGGCCTGCGAGCTCATGAAGGCGAGAGCTCGCAGCAGTCATCTCTACAACACGCTGCAGGTCAAAAACTGCAACGATGCCATCTTTCCGAAGACAGAATAGTCCGTAGCCAATCACGCCGAGTGAAAAGGCAAAGACGACTCCGTATATCAAACCCAGCCTCCAACCGACATACTGATATTGTGTGCTGTTAGGCGTCATAATCGCCTCTACATTCGCAGTCGTCAATGATTCACTGACGAAAGCGAGTGTAACGTTTCCCAGAAGGCTCTGCAACCCAGCGGATAGATTGCCGCCAAGCTGTGGGGATAGACCGAATTTGAAGAAGGGCGAGGATGATTCGTCATCTCCGGCAGCGCTCGCGGGGTAGTAAACGATACTGAACAATGTAGCGCTATATAATGCTTGGGTGTTGGTGAGATTCAGAAAGGTAGGCGAAACATCGTAATGTGCGGTCCCAGAAAAAATCTCGAAAAACGACTGAGCAATACTGGTCATTGCCGCCGACATGTTCGTGGTGTCTCCATCTGGCAATATGTTGTATAAAGTTCCATTCCATTCTTTAACGCCTGTAGTCGTTACCTGAGTGTTATTCGAAAAGCTAGTTGTCGCCTCGTACATGGCATTCTGAAAGACGCAGCGAATGCCCCGAGGAGACCATTGTTGCGGATCCAAGACGCCGCTATGCAAGAGGTTGATCGTGCGCTCCGTCGAGTTAAAGTTTTCCATGTAATATAAATCGAAGCAGATTGCAAATTTTCGGCGGTGATGTCGATGTCGAAGGGATAGATAAACGAGTTGTAAAACATGTAAGACTGTGGTCCAAATACCAGGAAACTGTCGGTCGTATTCGTTCCGTTAGACCAGATGTCACTCTTGGACAAGTCCTTGCACGTTAATGCAGGAGAAGCATAAGAAAATGTGTAGGTACAGCCGGTACCGCACCCTACTGGTGGATCCCATGTTGGAGCTGTGTTGCTCGATGCTGCCCGCCAAACCAATTGGACCCATCGTTGCGATGGTGTTTTGAAGGAACTCCCTGTATGATTCTCGAAGGAGGTAGATTGAAGCAGATCAACAGCATTGAAATCAAGTGTAGGAACTTGAATCATCTTCGCGCGGGGCGAGGATGATACTACTGCGAGTGTGCCGGGGACAAAGAGCGACGTGAGGGCGACTGCTTGGGCGATAGCAGCCAACAGAGCGAAGCATATTATTGAAACTCGCATGGATGATTTCGAGATGATTGATAACGTATTCAGAAAGCTGGGCGGAGCGGTGATGAGATTAATGAGTTTGAGAGGATGTGACTCGAGTCGTATATGATGAAGAGCCTTTGAATGAACATGTTTAGTAGGTAAAAACAACGAAGAGAGAATTCAAGCTACGTACCACTTGCAGCAGACAGTTTTTCAGTCCCATGAACAACAAAAGTGCTACTGCCGCAGGAAATATGTTTTTAACAACGTTCACCCAGAATTGGCGGGTATGATCGCCAGATTCTTGTTTGTCTAGGTGAGCGAATAGGACGTGATTCATGCAAGCAATAAGCACTGCAAGGCAGAAAGACAACATAATTTCCAGAAATCTTCGTCGCACATTATCGGCCTCGTGGTTTCGTAGGGAACTCGAGGAGAGACCTTGCCAGCCTTCTGAGTCTTCATTAACAGTTTTGACCACGGCATAGTCTGACCGATGCTGAGAAGACGGCTTCGACTGTGACGCCAGAAAGAGTTGTTCCATAGAGCAATGGTTGAAGGAAATAGAGATGAAGCGGGATGAAGAGCGAGTAACCCAGAGAGTCTCCCGAGTTTGATCATTGATGATCGTTACAAAAGATTGATTACTGGCTGACGGGAAGCATCTGTGGGGCGAGGAGAAATCTGACACGGGAATCATACTCCAGAGAAAGCTGTCCTACATGGATATCTGTTCTAGGGCATGACACCATACCGTATACGGGAAACTAACCAAACTTTGGGTTTTCAATTCAGAACTACTCCTTCAAGCTGTGGCAGGAAATCAAACTTGAGCGTTAGAAGAGCCAAGCTGTAAATTGAAAGGGAACATGCTGTTTTATTTGCCATTATGCATTAGATGGAGATGTCTTCCTGCATTGGCAGACTGCGGTGGAAAAGCAGTTTAAAAAATTGTGGTCAATACTATGATGTCATAGACTTTGGAAAACAGCAACTTGCATTGAGCTTGCAGCATAGCCTGAGGGCTCCTGTCGCTCAAGGAATACGGCCAAAGACGATCGTGACGGCCATATGCGGTACGGTCTCTCACTAGGCTCCAACACGCAAAAGCGCGACGTTAGAACTTGCAAACGTGAAGGGCATCACTGAACCGAATTATTTAACCCATTCTTCGTGACGCGTACGGTCACGGTACGGAGCCCTAATTTGTTCGAGTCTGTGAAGGTTTGTGATCTGAGAGTCTTGACATAGGTTCTACCGCGAAGGGTCCCAGTTACGCCTGGGTATTGCCATCTCTAGATCAAGAACCAGCCGGTAGCCTGGTAACCAAGCCCTTGGAGGGTTGACGTTGTTATACAAGGTTTCTGCTTCAGCACGACAGCCCTTAGAGGACTGCTGTAGGCCGAGTTCCGGAAGAAGTTCGCTCGGTCCAGGCGGTCCGGACGCTTGCATCGAATTTGGATATGTATAAACCGCTTTGACCTACCGTAATTTCTCTCTTTGTTTCTCTTCTACCATGATCCCTGCACCAGACATGCGTAGCCGCACTTCACTCTCGACAGATTTTATGGTCAGTATCCGGATGACAATGTCTCACTCGGCTCCAAATCATCAGTCAGCGGTCAATATGAAGAAGGATACACTGAATCCGCTTCTCTGTCGTTGTCCAACATCTGCTGCCTAGCTATGACCCAGCCTGGGGTGGATCTTCTTAAGAGGCTAAACTACGAAGGAAATCTACTTTCAGGTCGAAAATTTTCTCTGAAGCATTAGAAAAGTAAGGTGAAGCGGTTCGAGCCGGAGGCAATAGTGCAGTGCGTCTAGGCTTGTGCGTCATCTTTTTTTCTCTGCCCCTTGATGCTGAATAGCTGTCTTTTCTAGATTCCTCGAATCTCAAGCTGATGCTTGTAAGGTGGCGAAAAGGCTATCGACTCGATATAATCGCTCACCCAAATTTCCAGGCAATCCATTTGGACCCTTCTTTTGCGAAAGAATATGCTAGATTGGGAGCAGCGGAATACGTATGTCAAGATTTGCCCTATCATGTATAGTATCTAAAATTTTCTTCCTCGGTCGCTCGCAAACTTTGTCTCGTATGCAAAGGCCATTGAGCAGCTTCCCTGTTATGATCAAGCAAGACCCAACGAGCTGCAACTCAGGTCAAACTGGTAAAAGGCCGGCGCAGAAGCTTGTGTCTGTCACATGGTATCCCTTGAAACTTGGAAAATCACCAACGTCAAGGCGTTCGAAGATGCGCAGGAAAAGCTGCCTTGGGTCGTTAGTGCCAGAAGTGAGAGCCGTTCGGTACGTGAAATGTTTCTCCTCGAGCACCAGTTTTCATAATACCTGGATTGCCCAGACTTTCTTGGGAGAACATTTTCTCAAGCCGGCCATGACGCAGGAGCATCTTTTATGGGCCATTGCGTTTTTGAAATGGGGTCGCATGCAGTGGTTGAACATCAGTAATGAGATCAAGGACAACGAATTCTTCTATTCCATTCGAAAACTGTCCATGCTCGCGTTGAACAGTGTGAGCGGTGATCCTGATCTTCGTTCAGCGTCAAGGCATGCTACCACTGGACTCTGGCAGAGGAGGCCCCGATTGGGTTAGCGCAAGACGGGCTGTCTGGCAAAGCACGGGCGCTATTATGGGGAAGTTGGACTAATACAAGGGAGGATTACGAGCATTCCATCTCTACTTCGGAGACATACGTCGAACTAGCGGGCTGCTACGCCGAAGACGATGACAATTATGCCAGTAAGTTTTTATATCCATTCTCTGAGCTCAATATGACTAAATACTCACAGGGATCGAATTCATCTGTTTCTTTAGTTTTCCTACGCACTGAATATGATGGATCATACACCTTTTATGGCTGCGGCTGCGCATCAAGAACCGATTGTGGAACGAGTATGGGTTGTTGTGCCGAATGGAGAAAATCTGCAAGCATCCGCATCTTGGGCAGGGAAGACGAGACAAGTTTGTACATTCTGCATTGGAGAAACGATTCTCACTGATTTTGATTGAAATGCTTGCCAATCCAGTTTCCAACGCGGGCATTCTCTTAATTTCTTTTTGACACATCGTACTTGAATCGAAATTATCGTATTTTATACATGTACTTCTGCGCCACTGTATATCAACTTTGTTTTATGAGTTATGTAAACCCCACAAAACCATTGCCCTCATTCCGTTCTTTTCCAGTCGCTCCAAGGTAGCGTAAACACTATGATGCACTTGCTCTCGCTTCCGAAATTTTAGCGTGAACTCCCTGAGGCAGTCCACTTGGAATGCGCTCGAGGCCTTTGTCCCGCCTGAAGAACCAGACTGAGCGCCAGAAAACCATCGAGACTTCACCATATCCACAACCAATGCGTCATTGAATTTGCTGGCGCCACAGCTCAGAATAAGCGACCATAGCCTCGGGATGATGGGTGAAGCATTGGAGCGAAGAGAAGACATTCGATAAGCGTGTAAGCTGTTGATGAATTCCTCTGTTATACGACCACCGGGCGGAAGCATGCTGTCATCGATAGAGAGGTTCACCAAAGTTGGGAGATGGTGTAGGAGGTAGACGAGGTTGTAATCTGAGAGAGGCAGACTCTTTATTGACAGAGTAGTCAATGGAAAGGAAGATCTTTGGACAAAGGCCATGAACGAGCTATAACCGCCCCAAGATTGAAGGGGTAGGGTAAATGGTTCGAAATGAAGACTTTTTAGTGATGGACAGCGCATAGCAGAGAAGACAGAGTTTCTGACGTTGGCTTCATGCCGTACAGTCAGAGCCTGCATTTGAGCACAAGTCCGAGGACTAGCAGTATACTCGGGATCGCCATCGGCGTCTTCGTTCAAGGCCAACGAGGCAAGATTTGGATTGTCTTCCAGAAATACCTCCAGGTGAAAGAGATTAGGATTGAAATCGATGTGGGTAATTTGCGTTAGAGGCCTGCGTGATGGGTTTACATGTAATCCCGATTCGCTAATCAACATCAACCTCTTTAAATTCGGGGCTTTTCCCCTCAGAAAGTCCAAGTCGGGGTCCGGGCAATCAACAGGAACATTGTCCAACTCGACATCCTCCAGAAGCGGAAAGTGAGGCAAGTCAATTCCGAATAGCGAATCGAGAAGGCATCGGTGAGAGGAAAAAGAGAGCCTTTGCCAGCGATGAATTTGATGAGTCAACTTGGCAATGATTGGATGAGCTTGTCCGTCATTCAATCCCGGATATGTTTCGAAATCTAGTGTTACGCTGAGGGGCCGTGACACAGAGCGTGTCATAAACAAGTACAAGGGCAAGCAGCCCTCGTCCCCCCATGGACTGCCGTCATCCACTTCGGTAGACCACTTCAACGATATCCTAGACCAAATACTAGGCATAGCCAGCGCATTTTTCCTCCACCGGGAGCACACACTGCTGAGAGACATTGCAGGTGCTGACCTGAAGGAGAACACACTTGACACCGGTAATTCGGTGATCGAAAAGCAGTTCATCCCACAGCAAAGGTCAAATATTTCGCACAAGAGCTCGTCTGGGAGTTTGCGAATAGGTGACAGTAACGTCCTGGCGCGATGACCATATTCACTAAGACGTTCCTTCAGTGTAGTCAAGAATAAAGCTCGAGCTTCCAGCTGGTCGATCTCCGCTTCGTAGTCCTGTAAATCTAGCTCTATATTTTTCAAGATCGACGCGACTTCCTCCGGTTGGGCTGGCGCTGGACCTAATTCAGACCTCAATCTAGTTTGTAGAGAGGGAAAGTCGGGAGAAACGCGAGGACGAAGGATGCCCCCGCCACATTGGGTGCACAGGACCATGATCATGAAGGGATAGAGGAATAAGCGCTCGCGTATGCGCCTTAACGCTCACCCGCCCTCTTTTCCGCTCCTGCAATTATCAGAGCATAACACGTTTATTGATCAGCTACTGTACATATTTGGATACTCTACTACTTATTCAATTTTACAGTCGAATCGAACTCCACAAAACCACCGCCCTCATCCCATTCTTCTCCAATTGTTCCAAGGGTGCATAGACGGCACTATCCACCTTCTTTCGATCCCGAAAAATCAGCGTGAATTCTCTGAGGCAATCCACGTGGAAAGGAGACAGGTTCCAAGCCTCTGCCTTGTTTAAGGCGCTAGACAGAGGGCTAGGAAACCACCGAGACCTCACCATATCCATAACAGCTGCGTCGTTAAACTTTCTGGCTCCGCAGCTCAGAGTCAGCGACCGTAACCTCGGGACAATAGGAGAGAAATTTGAGCGAAGGGAAGACGTCTGATATGCGTGGAAACTATTGATGAATCGCTCTGTAAGTGGACTGCGATTGAGCTTTAGATTCTCGGCGTCATGGTCCGTGGTGCCAATGTCATGGACAGAAAGGTTCATCAAAGTCGGGACATGATTCAAGAGATAGACGAGGTTGGAATCTGAGAGCGGCAAGTGCATCATGGACAGGGTGGTTAATGGGAATGAAGATCGTTGAACAAAGGCTAGGAACAAGTTGAAGGTGTTCCAATGGTAAGGTATATGAGACGATAAATGCAGACTCTTTAGGGATGGACAGCGCATGGCAGAGAAGACAGACTTCGCAGGGAAATTGTTTCCAATATTCCGCACGGACAGTGTCTCCATCCGAGGACAAGTCCTCGGGAAAGTCATATATTCTACCCCAATGTAAGTGTCTTCGTCTTCTTCTATGTCTAACGTCAATGAGATGAGATTTGGATTGGCTTCCAAAAAGTTTTCGAGGAGAGCCGGGTCCATACAGAAATCTATATGAGCGATTAGCGGAAAAGTATTGGTTGATATTGACACTGGCAATGGCGAACCGCCACGCCATGTCAATTTCTTCAGATTTGGAGCTTTTCCAACCAGGAAGTCCACGTTAAAGTTTTCGAATTCATGGAGCTCCATATCCTCCAGTATCGGAAATTGAGAGGAATTGATAAACAGATCCTTGAGCATGCAGCGGCCTGATTCGACAAGGGTAAATTTCTGCCAACGATGAACTTGTTCAGTCAATTTGGCAATGATTGGATGAAGATGACCGTCATGTCCCAATGACGGCTCTCGATAAGGGTCTAGCGTATTCAGTTCGATCGTGAGGGGCCGTGACAACGAGCGCGCCAAGGATAGGAATAAAGGAAACGTGCTTTCGTCCCCCCATGGACCTTCGCTACCCCCTTCGGCGCCCCAACCTAATGCTATCCTAGACCAAATGCTAGGCATAGCCAACGCGTTCCTCCTCCACCGGGAGCACACGCTGCTGAGTGACATTGCAGGCGCTGACCTGAGGGTGAACGCAGTTAACACTGGTAATTCAGTGACGAAGAAGTGGTTCATCCCACAGCACAAGTCAAACACTTCGCACAGAAGCTCGTCCGGAAGTTTGCGAATAGGCGACAGTAACATTTTGACCTGGTTACCGTACTCGCGGTGACGCTCCTTCAGCGTGTTCAACAATAAAATTCGATGCTCCAGCCGTGCAATCTCAGCATCAAAGTCCTCCAAATCCAGTTCAACGCTCTTCAAGATCGACGCAATCTCCTCCGGCTGGACCGACGCTGGGCCTAATTCGGACCTCAACCTAGCTTGTAGGGAGGGAAAGTCGAGGGAAATGCGAGGGTTCAGGATGCTCTCGCCACATTGCGTGCACTGAGGCATGATGAGAACAAGAGAAAGGAATATATAGAATTAAGCGCTTGCTGATGAGTGTGTACATGTACATGCATGCCGGCGTCATTCCAGACTAGAATTTAGAAGAGACGTCCAGCATCGGTCTTCTACGCAGTGTTCCATCCAACTCGGACGAAAAGACCCCCTTGACCAAAGTAGAGCCAAAGTCCGGCTGAGACGCAAGGTCATGAAGCCGAGCGCTCGCAGCCGTCATCTCCACAACATGCTGCAAATCAAAGACCGCAGTGATCCCATTCCTCCACAGAGAGAATAATCCAAACGCAACGACTACAAGAGACGATCCAAATACAATCGCGTATATCAAACCCAACTTCCAACCGATGTACTGATATTGCGTGCTTTCGGGCGTCACATCTGCCTCCACGGTCGTACTCGCCATTTGCTCATTGACAAAAGCAAGTGTAACGTTTCCAAGGAGACCCTGCAGTGCTGCAGATAGATCGCCACCAAGCTCTGGAGCTAGTAAAAAATTGAAATAGGATGACTCTGATCCAGCGGCGGGATGACCAGTCATACTGAATAATGAAGTTCCATAGAGTGACGCTGTATTGGTGGTGTTGATATTGGGAGGATAAGGTATGAATGAAGCATCTCCTTCCAAAATTACCCGGAACGATTGAAGGATGCTGGTCTCCGCAAAGGCTATATTCGTGTTGTTTGTATCCGGAAAAGTGTTATAAAGAATACCATGCCAGTCTTTAACCCTTATATTTGTCGCCTGGCTGTTATTCAAAAAGCTAGTCGTCGCCTCGTATGTCGCATTCTCAAAGGCGCAACGAGCGCCTCGAGGAGACCATTGTTGTTGGTCTATGGCGTTGCCAAGTAAAAGTTCCATCGTACTGTTTGTCGAATTGAAATTTTCTATATAGATCACGTCGAGGCCAACCGTAAAGTAATCCTGATTACTCTCAAGGTAATAGACGGACGCGTTGTAGAAATAGTATCTCTGTGGTCCAAAAACCAATAGGCTGTCAACCGTCGGATTTCTCGGATTGGCCCAGATTTCATCTCTGGACAGCTCCGTGCAGTTCAAGGCAGGAGCAGCATAAGAGAACCTATAAGTGCAGCTGGAACCACATCCGATTGGAGGCTCCCATGTTGGAGCAGTGTTACTCGATGCTGCTCACTGAATCGGCTGGCGCCATCTTTGTGACGGTATTTCGAAAGAATCGCCGGTGCTGAAAGCAAAGAAGGAAGATTGCGCTGGATCTACTACATTGAAGTCGATGGTAGGAACTTCAAGCATCTGCGAGCAGGATGGAGCAGGTACTACTATGAGAGTACCGGGAACAAAAAGCGATGTGAGAGCAATTGCTTGGGTGATAGCGGCCAAGACAGCAAAATATATCATCGAAACTCGCATGGAGGATCTGGCAAGGATCGACAACGTGTTTATAAAGCTAGGCGGAGAGGTGATGAGGTTGATGAGGTTGATGAGGTTGAGTGGATGGGAATCGAGTTGCATGCGATAAAGAGCCTTTGAGAAATAGATATTTAGGTTTAGAGATAAGATAATCCACGTTACGCACCACTTGCAGTAGACAAAATTTCAGCCCTATAAACAGCAGAAGCGCGACCGCCGCAGGAAATGCGTTTTTGAGTACGCTCACCCAGAACTGACTGGTATGGGTGCCAGGTTCTTTTTTGTCAAAGTAGGAAAGCACGACATGATTCATGCATGCTACGAGGACTGCTAGG
This sequence comes from Collybiopsis confluens, assembly GCA_013368555.1. NCBI lineage: Eukaryota > Fungi > Basidiomycota > Agaricomycetes > Agaricales > Omphalotaceae > Collybiopsis > Collybiopsis confluens. Next base: position 40,575 of record JAACJN010000133.1, on the reverse strand, counting down.
AGAAAAGGCGCGAGGATCTGCAGATAACCTCGAACATTGGTGACACCAAAGCGTGAACGTGTATTGTCGTCACGTCGTTGGGATTCCAAGGGCAGTTTATTCTAACTCTGCAAAGTTTCCGAGTCTTCATCGTCCATTTTCAATACGGCGTAATTTGGGCCATATGGGGAAGGAGGTTGTCGATGTTGAGTCAGTGTAAGTTCTTCCATAACCAGATGGTTGAATTATTTGAGATGAGGGTAGTGGGAAGCCAACGAGCAGACGCGCTTCGGGGGAGAGCGACAGAAAGTGCCTTGAAAAGTGCTGGATCTGATGGTTACTGGCGGGAAGGAGGTATTGGGATGTAATATGAATCTTGGTAAAAGCTGTGTGATAGCGAGTCTATTCCCCAAGCCTATCACGGATTCAGTCAGACCATCAGCGAAGAATGATGTTGATGGTGAATACCCTATCGTCCAACGGCAAAGTTTAAACTTGATCATTCCCCTGGAATTTGTCGGTGAGTTGGCTGGGCTTCAGGATATAGTACTAAGTATACCAGCAGAAACCACGGACATAAACTCGAAGGCTGGGTCGAAGCCAATGTGGCATTTGTTTCAAGTTGTCACCTACTGCAGGTTCGCACCATGAAAATTTTGCCGACAAGAGCTCTGTAGACCTCGTTGAATTACACTGTCTTGGTGCGTGCAAATTTCTGTCAAAAAAGCTGTGAAAAAGTTGAATACTCGAACTATGGGAACAGCTCACCTAGCACAGATAATACGCCATTCTTTATTCCTTTCTCATCTTAGACCATTTGGCTGTGACCAAGCAGCTACTGTCGTGGTGATAGCGACGGTGATAGGTGTCATAGGTGGTGATGGTTCATTTAATTCAGATGGAGTCGGGGAAAATCGGGCCGTCTGCCATTGTACAACACTGGTTTGCTGTCCAAGAAGAAATACAGGCCGCGTTGAGCCTAGAAATGACTTGAAAATTGCATGTTCTGTTGTATAGACCTCCGCTATCTAATTTGACTCCCACCCAGCTTCAGACGGCTCAGACACTAATTCCCTGCGGAGATTCTAGATATTCCAGCTGACGTTGGATCCATTCCCGGTGATAGCTGCAGACGAAGGTCCCCTGGTGCTGGGTCGGGTATGCAGTCGCTGGCGTTCCATATGTTTCTCGACACCAGAGCTTTGGAACGCGGTACACATTACAGCTCGGAAGCTACATACTTTTCAAGATTACAGTGCAATCGAAACTCAGATTGGGTCTATCGACGTGGCTTGTCAAAGCCAAAGCCCTTCCTTTATACCTTTCGGTCTTTTCCAGAAACGAGAGCACTTGTCAGGAGGGCGTGATTCAGGTGTCCGCCATGCTCCAAATACTCATTCCGTATGCTTGTCAATGGTAGTATATCTCCCTCCAGGTCCCCGCTTGCTGCTTGCATGTGTTCAGTTCTCTGAGCGAAACGGACGTCCCTCTCCTCGAAACTGCAAGAATAATTTGATATCAACCCGTTTATTCTAGGCCCTGATTCCCACCATCCCTCCTTCTTTGAAACCGCTCCTTCCCTTTGCTGTCTCACCCTCGGCGATGCTGGGCCCTCTTTCCTCCCTGGTCTCAGCTGCAGTTCCTATTGCTGGATCACAATGACTTTGGACCTGACGAATTGATGGACATTCTAGCGCAGTGCTCTTCACTACGTGATTGCACTCTGCATATGCACGCCCGGGACACCCTCGTCTCCCATCGTTCCCGCCGTCGATCCGCTACCCTAACTACTTCCATCGCTGCAGGTCCGCAGCCGCTACTTCCTCGGAGAGCGAAGATGAACACGACTTCATTATAGCTCTCCCCCATCTAGAGAAACTTTATCTAAACACCAGCTCGATCGTGATGTCCGCAATCCTGGACCAACTCGCTCTCCCCCGCCTTCATCATCTCCATTTAGATAGGTACAGAGTGAAAATTTGGGGTATGGATTTCTATATTTGAACGCTGCAAAAACTTCAGAGCCAGTGTATAGACATAAAGTTGGATATCAGTAAGTATGTAGGCAGTGTATAGAGGGTTTTTATCATGTTGTACGTATCCCATCTGCTCTTTTCAGCGGTCAATTGGAAACCTCCAACACCACCGTTATCTTGCGCCGGGTCCCATCCAACTTGGACGATGTAATGCCTGTAACGAGAGTAGATCTAAAATCTGGCCGACCTGCCAATTCATGAAGACGGGCACTCGATGCGGTCATCTCCAGAATATGCTGCAGATCAAAAACGGCAAGGGTACCATTTTTCCAGAGACAAAACAGTGCATACACAACGACCACAAGAGAAAAACTAAAAGTGACTCCGTATATTAAACCCAGTCGCCAGCCAATATACTGATATTCTGTACTATTGGGCGTCGCAGTTACATTTGCATAGGTAGTGGACATTTGTTCACTGACAAAGGCAAGCGTGACGTTTCCAAATAGATTCTGCAACCCAGCGGATAGGTCTCCCCCTCCGAATGCTGGTGACAGAGAAAAGGTAGTCACAATTTCGAGTCCCTCTTCACTGCCAGACGTCGTATAGACATTATCTGCGGGTGGATAGTTTGTAAGGTTGAATAATGGAGTGTAGAGGACTTGAGTATTATCGTCGCGGACGATATAGCCAGGTTCGTAAACCAAGCTCCCCTGCAGAACTGTAGTGAATGAATCAACAATGCTGTTGAAAGCCATGGTATTATTTGTAGTGTTAGTGCTGGCGTTCACAACGTCAGCGAATGAAGTTATGAAACCATGCTGCCACTCTTCAACCCGTGTACTTGAAATTTGAGTATGATTAAAAAATTGAGTTGTGGCCTTGTACGTTGCATTATGGAACGAGCAACGGACACCGAGAGGGGACCATTTGTTTAGTTGTGAGAGGCCGGTCCCATTAGCATGGTACGACTGGTCGAGTATTGTTCCATTGAAATCTGGCATGTAGATTACATCCAAGACGAGCATGAGAGTGGTGTTTGATTCAGATAATATGGAACTAGAAGTCAAGTTATAGAAAGCATACTTGATGGACGAGTTTACCGGGAAGGCCAAGCGACTGTCACTCGTGTCCGGCGCACTGGGCCAGATGTCCTTCTTCAATAGCTGCATGCAGTTCAATGCAGGGGCGGAGTAGGAGAATGAATAAGAGCAGGCAGAGCCACATTCAACTGGGGGACTCCATGTCGGCGCGACGTTGCTTGATATCGCCCGCAAAACTAGTTGTTGCCATCTTTGGGATGGACCAATAAATTGCAGCGTGGGCAATGTGTGAGACCGTTCAACGGGGAATGCCTCTCCGTATATCGATGATTGTGCCGGGTCAAAGATATTAAAATCAAGAGTAGGGACTAGGAGAGTCTGAGTATGAGAAGGGGAAGACACCACGGTCAGTGTACCGGGTACAAACAGCGATGTGAGGGCAACCGCTTGTGCAATTGTTGCTAGGATGGCAAAGCGTGGAATCGAAGTTTCCAAGGAAAATTTGAAGACCATCGATAAGGTATTTAGAAAGTCGGGCGGAGATATAATGAGATTGACGAGTCCCAATGGGTATGAATCAAGCTGCATGATTCGGAGAGCCTTGAAAACACGCTGGATTATCATTTGGTTCTGTTGACAAAACAGCTGTACATACCACTTGCGATAGAGACACCTTGAGTCCTATGAACAGAAAAAACACCACAGCAGCAGGGAAGGTGTTCTTGAGAACGGTGACCCAAAACTGACTAGTATGACTGCCAGGTTCTTGTCCATCCAGGTGAGCAAACACGACATGATTCATGGAAGCTATAAGTACTGCGAGGAGGAAGAGTGATAAAATCTGTGGATATCCTCTTCCTACGCTGGACAGTATACATGTAGCACCGACAAGCTGCTTTGGGCTATCATGGATATTTTCCGAGTGTTTGGAAACGGTCTTGGATAGAGCACATTTCATTGAAGGGGCTGAATCATGTAGAGAAGTTGGAAGTCCGACTGTAAACTCTGTCATACTAGATGTACGACCCACTGAAGGAGGGGACAGGATGAGAAACAAAGGAGCTCCATGCGAGCTCATATACATCCAATATTGCATTTCCTAAGATGCAAAAAATGTTGTCATTGGTCTTTCGAAGTGGCTCCAAGGGCTCCACAGCCACTCAGGCTGTAGCGAAGCCAAGTCGGTGTTTTTTTTTTTTGCGCAGATTGCATTGCGTGTTCTGCACATTTGACTTGGCCTAGGCTGAGGGCCTTTTCCTGATGAATCAAATTTCACTGATAACGAGTAAAATCTTGTTCAAAATCTTGTTCGTACCTTACAGAGGCAGTACCTGGAGGGGGTGGCATATCACATAAAGGAACAGCAATTTGTAAGCCTAACAATAAAGCATCCGAAAGGCGTCCGCAGGACAGTACCGCCCCTCCAGCACGACCATATGCTGTACAGTACTGTGCAGAGCTGCCCAACACCATAGTGCGAGTCCTATGTAGCAACGGCGACCAATCCGATTTGTCAATGGGAACTTTCCGGCACTATATCACACAAGAATACATTGTGTGATATAGGGCCGATTTTGTCAGTGCCGTGGGAACTGTGAGCGAAAGTATCGAACAAGCCTGTTCCGAGAAGGGAAAACAGTATATAGAGCTGCTTGAAAGCGAGGATTGACCTGGCAGTCGGTTTCACCTTCTATTCCTATGTACAAAGCATCGTATGGTGTGCTTATGTACAAAAGCTGCAAAGAGCAGTTCAGTCATTCCCGCGGCAAGAGAGCTCATGCTTAGCTCGGCCACATTCATCCAGTAACTTCTGCCCAGTTTCATGAATATCAGTCAGACTCGGAGACATCCAATACAACTCTCGTCCCAAGCTCTCCACCCAGGTCGACCCCTCTAATCAACGTAGTACCAAACTCCGGCTGACTCGCAAGTTCGTGAAGCCTGATACTCGTAGCCGACATTTCCACAATTCGCTGCAAGTCAAAAACAGCAACAGTCCTATTCCTCTGCAAACAGAATAGCCCAGAGGCAATAACAACGGCCGAAAAACCAAACACAATCCCGTAGATCAGACCCAGTCTCCAGCCGATGTACTGATACTGTGTGCTATTCGGCGTCACGATTACCTCCGTCAAGGTCTTAGCCGTCTGTTCATTGACAAAAGCAAGTGTAACGTTCCCTAGAAGACCCTGTATCCCAGCAGAAAGATTGCCTCCGAGAGTTGGAGCCAGCGAAAAGTAGAAGGAAGGTGATCCTTCAAGATCCTGAACGTTAGGAACACCAGTCAAACTGACCAAGGGAGTATACACAACTTGAGTGTTACTGGTGTTCATTCCAACAGACTCAATGAAACTTGCATCTCCCCGCAGGAGCTCGCTGAAAGATTCGGCGATACTTCGGAAAGCCATGGTCGCATTCGTTGTGTTCGTTCCGCCGTATGGACCGAGGAAGCGATATCCGGTGGGTAAAAGCCCATGCCACTCCTTAACACGGGTAGTCGATATTTGAGTATTGTTCACAAACTCTGTCGTAGCCTCGTACGTTGCATTATGGTACGTGCAATGGACACCGCGAGGGGACCATTGTTTAGGATCTACAGGTTCTTCCAACAAGTTTCCGTCCAATTCGGTATGAAAATCCATGTAGATGACATCGAGAACGAACGTCGTGGTATTCGGATTGACTATATTATCCGTATGTGAGAGCCCCGTCGTCGAGTTGTAGAAATAGTATCGATAAAGATTGTTCGAATCAATGAAGGGAAAGACCAGTCGACTGTCACTCGTATTCATCCCTGTAGGCCAGATGTCCTTCTTCGACAGCTCCATGCAATTTAAAGCAGGGGCAGAATAAGAGAATGAATATGAGCAGGCGGAACCACATCCGATGGGAGGATTCCACGTCGGAGCAGTATCGCTCGAGGCAGCTCGCAGAGTCAGCTGGCGCCATCGCTGAGACGGCTCGACAAATTGCAGCACCGAGAACGTCCAGTTGCCGGCAATAGTCTTCATATTCTCGAAGAAGGCCGACTGCACTGGATCGAAGACATTGAAGTCTACAGTAGGAACTTCGAACGATTGTGTGCGGAATGGAGCGGGTACCACTGCAAGTGTCCCGGGGACAAAAAGCGAGGTCAGAGCAACTGCCTGTGTGATAGCAGCCAAGATAGCAAAGTATAGCATCGAGGCTTGCATGGATGGCCTGAAGAGGATGGATATGGTGTTCAGAAGACTTGGTGGAGAGGTGAAAAGATTGACGAGTTCGAGTGGGTATGAATTGAGCCGTACACAGTATAGAGCCTTTCAAAAGGATTAGTCTGAAATCAAATATAAAAAGGATACCGAACGGACCGCTTGCGATAAACATTTTTTGAGACACACAAACAACAAGAACGCAACGGCAGCAGGGAGCATATTCTTGAGAACTGTAACCCAAAATTGACTGGTGTGGCTGCCGGGTTCTTTCCCGTCCAGATGGGTGAATACGATGTGATTGATACAGGCTATTAACACCGAGAGGAGAAAATGCGATAGAATCTCTAGATATCCCTGTTGCACAGAGACATCAGCGAAGATAGAATGCAACGATGTACGGTGGTCCCAGCGTGGCACTTCTGGCGAAATGTCTTGCAAACCTTGTACAGATTCGTGGTCGCCGCCGAGAAGGGATTTCAGTAGGATAGAGTTGGAGTGGGCTGATCCATACGGAGAACGCGGTCGTCTGCAAGGCACTAACATTCGGTCGTCCATAGCTTGACCGGCCACTTGAGGAGAACACTACATGGAGAGACAGACCTGTATAAATACGTACTCAAAGATTATTCAAAGATGGGTAACGCACCAAAAAATCCCGATTCATCGTTCTCGTTAGACGTTGGCGGCGTTGTTCGCCTTAAGCATGGCATAGTGCTAGATAGTACACTGCATGCAAAGCCAACCATGTCAACTCCTGACGCTTCTTCTTCGTTTCGCTACACAGCACGAAAGGATCTGCGATGGGTTCGGTCTTGTATGCTCAGCTGGGTGAGTGATGGACAGCCGAAGCGGATTGTTATCTTGTCCCCGTAACAGGACTGTAACCGGAAGACCAATTGCCATGACTGGGGAGGAATGGGTAAAAAAAAACCCGAGCGCCGTATAAAACTGTAATTCTGGAGCATCTATACAATTTTCCTTATGGAAGCTGCTAAGCGCCAATTAAGCGCCAGTTACATAAATGCGTCCGCACCAACTGATGATCGATGATTGGTCAATTAGAGCCATGTAATACAGTCATACACCCAGTATCGATTACAATGTCCCCGCACATAGCTTTTTCAATTTTGGGAAAAAGAGGTTGTGTAATGCTGGATTATGAAACTCCGGGGACTATAGATGTGATTCCTCGAGATGATGATGAACGAGAATGTTATGTTTCTGATATTCCGTGTTGGGGCGCGTATAGTGAGTTTCGTGAGTAGATCAATGGGAAGCGAGTTCAGAACACTTAAATTAGATAATGAAAGGGATCGAAGATTCGGAAACGCGCCCTCCCCTTCCAACAGCAGAAACGCGCTGGCTCGCTGCAGAGTATGCTTTATAACGAGCAAGTGCACTTCGTTCCAGCGATTTGAATGCTCTAACAGGAGTTTCCAGAGCTTTAAAACTGTGTAGGAAGGGGTAAGACCATGATCGTCGTCGTCTGTGATGTCAACTTTCAGAGGAAGATTCCTGGAGCGAGAGAGATGATGCATAGCAAACGTCCAGTCGTCGTCGTCTAGATTGTAGATGTGAAGATCCACAGAGATTGAAGTCCATAGCTCAGGTAGAGAGTGGGCCGTCTCTCGCCAATGAGAACAGATCTGTGTGAGGCGCACAGCAGGAGTATATCGATATGAGCCGATGTAAATAGAGTAGGTGGAGTCAACATGTACTGAAGGATCTCGTGTAGAATCTCGACGGGCAGTTGGCGAATAGGTGCGATGATGGAGCGTGCGCGCTCGAGGGAGAGTAGCGGAAAACCATGATGACGATCACTGTTTGGAAGGTGTTCCACAGTGAGTTCCTTTTCGACCATCTCTGGCAGTGGACCGTCAGAGACACGAGCCTCTGAATCCCTGATCAAAGCCAAAACGCGTGATTTCTGAGGACTGAGGCCACTAGGCATGTATCCTGCGCGAAGTTGAGAGTTAATAAAATATTGAAGCTGGGACGAACTGAGGAGTGTCTAGAGGAGGCCTGTGCATAAAGATGGACAAACAAGATAATCGGCAGCGAACCTCGAGCTCTATCTGACTAGTGCCCGATTACACCCAGGTAAGTATTATGATGGAAAAAAGTAAGAGCGGAAGACAGGTGTTGGACGCGGACCGCCAAGGCCCGAGGAAAGCTTTTAAATATTCAGGATCCAAGATGCAAACTCTGAAGCGAAAAAGAGCAACGTGGATAGCAATTGCGAGCAGCAGTTGCTGCAGATAGAGCTAATCAACTTGATTAGAACAGATTTTTACACTACACCAAAACACAGGAAGAAATACCGAAAACGACACCACTGACAAACCAAGACATGATACAAAAGGAACAGAAGGAAAAGAATATACTTACTATACATGACGAGATAGATCGGAAAGTAAACCAGCAATACAAAAGCAAATGTGAGGACAGAGACAGATACAGCGAGACAGAAGAAATCAATGGCTTGAACTATCGCTTAAGCCGAGCCATCAGGCGGTCCTTTATGTGAGGGCTACGTGCTCGGTGATGCGGAAATGGCAGGAAGGTGAGGGCAATAAGCCCGAACACTGGCGTTGATAGACTAAAGAAGACGACAAAGCGTCCGAATACATGGCTATATACGAAACTAGAAACTGAGACACGGCAGGTAACGGCACGGATGGACCATACCGTGACACTTTAGACCGCGGTCGGTATCAAGCAATAGAGTAGAAGACTGTAGATCATGAAATTCGTAAAACCGTAAAGGCATGTCATAACAAGAAAACAAGAAAAGCAAAGGAGATAATAAAGATAGAACAAAAAAACAAGAAAACTCGACGACCGTTCAAAGAGTAGAGCGAATGGCCGAGATAGGGAATCGACTTTGTTCTTCAAAAAACATCCCTTCGTCCGATTGAGAACTGGGGGAAAACCAGTGTTCCATGGGAAGCGTTCGTTCTCCCCGTTTCCATTCTTCAAAGGTAGTCGAGTTGGATCTGGCCCTAAGCCCAGCCAGGCGAATGCGAGCTGGGAGAACTCCTTCGCGTTGTACTTTCTCGTCCACATCTGGAGTCATTCCCGGGGCCGTCGACGCAGACCAATAAGCCGATTTGGGAGACGAGGAGGACGATCCAAGGGACATCGACGGAGTGGATATGGAAGGGTAGAAGGAAGACTCGCGAGGAGGAGAGGCAGAAAAGATTTGTCGAGTGGTAAATCTATCCTTTAATTCAGACCGGCGCAAGCGGGGCGGGTGTACGACCTCCTTATACACCTTCTCGGTGTCGTCGGACATGACAGTGTCAGATACCTGTGGTAGATGAGGTACGGCCGAGGGGAGTACAACAGACCAAAAATTTGATCTGCTAGACGAGGGCACTGAGTCTGGTGTCATAGACGGGGTAGATATGGAGGCGGAGAAGGAAGATGTGCCCGAGGAGGGAGTAGGATGAATGAGTCTGCTACGGGTGCTAATGCTGGAAGAGGAAGCCAAGACGCTACTAGCCACCGGACGATTAGTAGAGATGCGTTTGCTCCTGCGAGGGGGCGCTCCTGAAGCAGAATGATCGGACGAGGGGGGTGTCTTCTTCTTGCCGCCACTTTTACGGTACACCATCTTAAAATCAGGAGAGGATGTGAGAGGAAGGAGCCCTGCCGCCCTGGAAGAACGAATGTCCTCGGCAGCAGCATTGCCATAGTCTGCCCTCTGAGGAATGCAAATACAGACTTAGCGATGCCGCCTATACGAGCGGTAAGAGAAAAAAAGACTTACTATGTATTCTTGTGGCATATCTTCTGTCTTCTTGAAGTACTCAGCGCGGATGAGAGTGCATCTGTTAGCGTGTTTCCTCCAAGGAGTAGCATAGTAGTCGTTACGTGTGTCGAGCAAGATTGTCTGGGAACAGAGCCGACAGATGACCTGCTTGGGCCCAAACCCTTCGTGCTTGTTGATCCAAGGATCGGTCAGGAGGATGTTCTTGCGCTCCAAATAGTTGTTAAGCATCGCCCCGCTCATACCCTTGGTATTCTCTTTTTCATCATCTCCAACAACTGGCTCTTGAGTAATAGACGCAGCGCGACTTTTATTGTAAGTCGCGTGGAGACGGGCGGATGAGACGCGTTTGTTGGATTTCCTGGGAGATTTCTTGGTATCGGTGGAGATGACCATGACAAAAGAGAGGTGAGGGAGGAAATAGCGGAGATTGGAAAGATTTGGCGACGCTGGAGTAGAATACACAACAAGTAGAATGTTCTACAGTGGTGGGGTCTAAGGGCGGTACGGCCTCCGCCTGCGAGTTCCTTTTATACCGCCTGGAGCTCCCCGATTTCAGAGACAACTGGATCATGCATCAATGTCCTTGAAAGGGATGAAAGGGATGATTGGAGCGAAGACGGAGATCGGTATTGTTCGAGGCCAAATACGCACATTTAGATAATTTGGTCCGAGGATTGTTGATCCATATGTACATTGACCCATACCTCGTTGCGAACAATAGTGGCCCCGGTGGTTTGTTTCCATGATTAGATCGAGATAAGCTTCTGGGCAGTTGTCGCCTAGTCAAACTCGTATTCCGGAACGGCAAAATGCAGTTCAGAGAGGGGATCTCGATATTTGAAGCTTCAATTTGGGTAGGTGGTTGATGATTATGGTCAATTTGGGAACAATAGCGCGTCCGCACGGAGGAAAGATTTCCCCCCGCCCGATGATAATAACTGTGTCACATCCCATTTCTGATACAGGCTAGTAGGGCTGCACTGTGCAGGGTACAAAGCTCCCGGTTATCGACCGAGATCGAGGGTACAGACCGTGCATGGCATGACGTGTCCAGTCTTGCAGGAGGGAGAGGGTGGAAGACGAGTCAATCCGCGGAGATTGGGAAGAAGGGGGGTCCAGGAGCTGTACAATGGATACCGAAGATTTGGATCCAAAAGTTTCCTGAGCATCACTAGAAATGACACGAAACAAAGACGCGCCGTTTGACGAGGGTTAGATACCTCGGATACCCTACCTATCTGGGACATAGTTGTCCAGAGATATGAGCGACCAGGGACATCCAGCGGTAACAGGGCCAGAACAATTGCCTCGCTCTCTAAAAGACAAGGATAGTCAGTGGGGGATGGATTCCCGACACATTAAAAATCAGATAGAATACCGACTTTTCACCACTCCGGTCGATCGCTGAAACCCTATCAATTCGTTCGTGTTCTAGGGTACTACAGAATGTGAGCAGACATTCATTTTGGGCCTGAATCCAGCTAGTGATCGCAGAGCCAGAGGTTTTTGAAGAATCACCGCTAGATAGACTCGAGTGTGACATCCATCGTCATCTGTAGCCAATTTGGATATGACGGGTATACCTCACCCTTGAGGCGGACTACTGACCGAATATTAACTGAAAATGAGAAGGGTGCTGACACTGAACGAGGTAGGTCTGCTTAGATTTGGGGGCAATCGGGACGCGAACCGGCTAGACAGGATTTCAATGAACGGCTACAGTAGCACTCAGGAAATTCGTACTTTTATGCATCTTGGACTTGACATTTAAGATGTACGGGTATTTGGGCCTCCAAGTCGTCCGCGGGCAGTGGCCTCAGTGATTGCTTTTTTTATGGGGTTGGTTTCCAGCGTCATCTCCCGGACTTGAATCGATTCCAAAGTTTCCAGGTATAGTATTCGTCGCCTTGTGACATTTCTATGCATTCCTCCGAGTCCTTAGACGATTGAAGAAGAAGGAATTTGGAACAGGAACGCGTCGGTTACTTGCCTGATAAGTACGGGGAAAAGCAAGAAAAGCAAAGCGAACAATTTTCCTTCCGAAATCTTATCTTATCGTACAGCCTTCGAAGGATTCAACATTCCTTCCCAATAGATTTTTGGAACAACTGCACGTATCAATAGCGGAGATTACGGACTTTTCTAGATTTCGAACTTATTTTAACTTATTTCACTGTCAGGTCTACTATTCGAGGATAGAGATCGCGGGGGATCCATCTCAAAGATGATAAGCATTGATTCGACAAGATTACATTATTACGAATTATTCACAAGCCGCCATTTTAATCAGTCAACAACCATCGCAGATCCGGAATTCGTTTCACCGTCATCTCGGTTTGCAACTAGAACTGCAGAAATGGCTTTACGAGCGACATGGTTGATTAAATCCTGTCTAGCTTTCTGTAACGCCAGAATAGCTACACCATTCTGCATTGGGATATCGGACTGACGTATCTCTGTATAAGAAGAGTGACAAGAGAAGGGGATAGGGATGATGGGGAGCCGAATTCTCAATGTATGCTGATGCAAAGGCAAACAATATATGAAACTCACCACCCGAATCAATTTTTGTCCTGATTTGCACTAATGAGCGCAGGTACATGTGAGTGGACGCAGAAATTTGAGAGGTGTAGCAGGTGGCAATATTATTCTGAAAAAGAGGTAGAAGGCGAGAGAGAGTCAACGATGAGATTTTTAAAAGAGAAAAAGATTAATATGCGTACTGGATTCAAAGGAGGAAAATTCAGGTGTTCCGGAGGTGTGTTCACCAAGGCCGTAAGACCCTCAAACACATAATCCTTGCGACTCAGGCGTCTTTGGATAGATCGAGTAATCAGTAGCCCTTTCTTCATCTTTTCCAGTGCTTCGATTCTTTCTTTTATCCATCGCAGGCCCTGTGAAACGAGGTTAGGGCTTGAGCTATAGCGCTTCATCACCTTTCTAAATTCTCTCCGCAGGGATTCATCCGGCAGTTGAATCTCTGGTGTAAAATTGCGATCGGCATGTATCGGTACTGCCGTCATTCTCATGTTTCGGAGACGGTCTAGCCAAAGAGTACCGTCGGTAGAATTAGACTCAAAGGCGAGAGACGCAGATTCGAGATGAGACACGAGAGTACACAGATAGTGGAAAACGGGGGTGACTCCTTCGTCAGGGCGATATTCTGTATTCAAATCATCAATTGGTTCATGAACCGATCGGGAAAATAATACGTGCTTACCGCTATTCTCGCCATAGAATGGACAGATGTCTACAAGGCGGAGATTTAAGAATGTCTCTCAAAATCATGAGTGTCTTTCCTACCTTCATTAGAACACGCAAGGTACTTTTTAAGCGAGCTATGAAAGAAATCTTCCACAGCTTTGCTTTTGAGCAAAACAGAAAGGATAATCAACGTGCTCAACACTCGAGCTGCTACTTCGCCATCCGAATCTTTCGGAGCAGACTCTTCAAGAAGGGTGGAAACCAAACGAGCAAACAGACTTGTCCAAGCGGCGGCAGTCTTGTGAGTGATCTGGAAGGTGAGGAAGTCGGGGTCGTCCCATTGCGGTCCGAGGTCTTTTAGATGGGATGCAGGTATATCTGAGAGCTCGACCTGGCCGCAGTCAAATTCAGTGTTGGGTGCTGGTTGGTAGTGTTCAAGTCGTTGAATCAAGCTCTCGTTTGGGAACCAAGAGCGCGCAGATAGAGCTATCCGCTTCCTAAACTTGGGGAGACTGGACATGATTATCCACCTTTTGATCTACATATTTCAGCGTTCCGAGTCAATGACCATGCACGAAGACAGATAAACTCGTAAACTCACGTCTTCTGGATCTACATTTTGACTTGCGGCTAGTTGGAATAAGGCGAACAAATCCTGCGCGTGTCGCACAACCGTTGGTTTATCGTCATCCAACGAGAATCTTTCATACAAATGTGAATAGTCAGATGCCTTCCTAGATCTGAAAAACGCGACAGCTCGGTGTTTCACCTTTTTAGAGATTGAAGTTGCGCTAAGGTGATATTAGGAGGATTGATCACGTAAAATCTGGGCTCGGAATCGATTGGTTCTTCTTCGCCGTCGACTACGGGTTCTTCAACATCATCCATTCGTTTCTCCGCTTCGTCACCGACTAATTCTTCTGCCGCATAGGTCAACGCAAACCCCAAAATAACATTAACTCCATCGTCCATGATACTCCCACACAAAGCCAGAGAATACATTGGGTCGATATCAAATAGACCGATGAGATGTCCAAAATGCATAAAGTCACCGCTCGATTTTGGCATGGGGTGAGCGTCTATGATGGAGTCTTCGTCGACCAACCAAGTTAGCTGGCCAATGTGTGTATTCAGTGCAGCAGGTTCGTCCACGACGACCAGCTTCGGTTCCAACTCTGGTTGGCGTCTAGGAAATGAAAGATCGAATTTGACTGTGATGATTTCGCCATCGTCGGATTCGGAGTCGCTATCGGACTCCATAGCATTCCAGGTGTAATAGAGCGATAAAGTGGGGGAGAATTAAGGAGCAGACCTGCCATTGTTGAACGGCGAGATTTAGCGCTCACAATTGGCGCCAACGGTTTCTCCACAGTTGCCGAACAAGAAAGAACGACTTTTCAATAAGATCTTGCTTCGATTGTAGATTGTTAGTCGAGTATTAGCAGGGCGCAAATACTCCGGTACTGCAAAAATTCTCGTAGATGTAAGTAAACCGAAAGGAAATGTCTATGGCGCATTTTTAACTGCACCACCACCGTCAATAGATACATATGGCGTTTGGAGCTGCTAATCAATGAACTTCATATGAAATGTGCTTTTTTAAACTCGAAAAAACGAATGATGAACATCGGGCATCACAAGAGCGGCAATGAAAGAGGAGACGGCCATTTCGATTTTCCCTCTAGCTCGAGCAAAATATGTTCAATACCGTATACGATATCTTAGGTTTTAACTCGAACCTTTCCGACCCTCCAACACCCGACACACAGTATCAAACCGCTCCCTTACCTCCTCAAGATACTCGTCCGTATTCGTATCCTGCATATTCCCGACCGGAGGCACCCGCGGAACGTCCAAAGTGAATGAAGGGGCGTACATAGGAAACCCATGATGTGAAGGATCGTCGGGAATAGGTGTTGTGATATCCAGTGGTTTACCGAGCTGCATAGAGAGATGGGGGGTGAGATTCACGCACAGTGATATAAGCAAGACTCACAATAATGGAAGTCAAATAACTCCAAGCCCTCGCTGCATTCGGAGCGCTATAGCCTCCTCCACCAAGAAAGAGCTTTTTCCCCTTCCACTCGCCAACGATACGAAGGACATACCATCCTAACGACCCTTCCTCCTTGGCGTCTAATCCCCAATTGAACACATTGCATTTGGGGTCCCGTGCGAGCGCGTCGATGCCGCACTGAACGATCACAAAATCTGGATCAAAGATGTTTTTGACACGTTCAATGATAGGCCAAATAGCGTGGTACGTCCGATTCGATGCACCGTGTAGGAGGGGTAGGGAGAGCGTGAATGGGTCGAAGGATGTAGGAGTGGAAGACGAGTCCGTTGGAGGAAGTTGGGCCAGATAAGACGAAGGGAAGAATCCAGGAGCGGCGTGGTGAACGCTAAATGTCTGTGTCTAATATAGAAACTGCGAGGATATGATTGAGATTAGCACTTACCAATACCTGTGAAGGCCCTACATTCGAAGGCGAGTAAAATGCCTCGGAAACTCCGTCCGAGAAATGAACGTCTAAATCGAGATACATTACTCGAGACTTTCTCTGCTTTTGAGCAACTTGCGACGACTGGGACTGAGTCTGAATCATCAAGTCGGACAATGACAACTTCAGCGGCGATCGAACTAATGCTATTGCCCTCCGCAGGGCAAGGATAGCCAGCACACAGTCGGCGACATAGCAAAAACCCGAAGCGTGATATTTTTGAGCATGGTGTCTGTGTATTTTGCGTTCATAAACTTGAAAAAGCATCAACACCAAACAAATATGCTCACCGTCCACCGTCCCAATTGATAGCTATATCCGAAAGGCCAAGCTTCAGCGCGTTGGCAGCAGTCAAAGTAGCTCCAGCAACAAGACGAACATATTCCGGGAGACCGTCAAATTTGGGACAGTCGTCTTCCAGTCCAAATTCTGCCAGCACCTCTACAGAGTCTAGAGAAGCGCCTGATGCTTGAAGAACGACGTCTAGATAGGTAGGTGCGTGATACACCCTGAGCTCGTCGTCTGTAGCCGGTTTGGGCTTGACGACGCGTAGCTGGCTTGAGGAATAACCTGGAGATAGCAGGCCGAGGGCATTGACAAGAGAATGAACGAGGAGAGATCTGCCTGGGTTTGAAGGTAGTCGGGACGCGTACTGCAGTACCAGTCTACCGTCAGCAAGGCCAGAAAAAAATTCGGAGAGCACATACTTTTACCAACTCTTGCGAAACAACGTATACTACCCGTTCACTTCCTGAATAGTTCATTGAATAAAGACGCCAGGGGCGGAAACATTGAGGAAGGCGTCGAACGGCGCTATGGCGGTGGGTAGAAGACGACGCGGCTTTCAACCGGTCCAGGGCGATTTCAAGTTCCCCACCTCCATTCCCGCATGGCAATTAAATCTTTGAACTTTCAGAGATATCTAACAACAATCTCCTGCGCCGAGTTCCTGCAGTGTCATCCGAAGAAAAGACGTCTCAATTGCTATCATTTGGTAGGATTCTCCTCTATCCTGGCCATCAGTGGTAGGCGATGATCTACATTACTTGAATCAACCTGATATATTTAGTGTCATTTTCCTGCGTCGCGTCGCATCCAAATCAGAGACCATAACTCCTCTGACCAAAGTAGAACCAAAATCTGGACGAGTTGCGGATTCGTGAAGTCGAGTGCTTTCAGCAGTCATCTCCAGAATGTGGGGTAGGTCAAAGACAGCAACAATGCCATTCCTCCGTAGACAGAATAGCCCATAAGCGATGACCATAAGAGAAAACATAAAGACAATCCCATATATTAAACCCAGCCTCCAACTGACATATTGATATTCGGTGCTGTCGGGCGTCACAATTGCATCTGTAAATGTGGTTGCCATTTGTTCGTTAACGAATGCGAGTGCAAGGGTCCCGAAAAAATTCTGCAACCCGGCGGATAGATTTCCCCCAAACATTGGCGATAGTGAAAAGGGGTTCTTTCAATTCGGCGTAGAAACTCTCGGGAGTACCGGGGGAATTAGTCAAGGTGAACAGCGAGCTGAGGAGCACTTGAGTCATGCTGGTATCGACTAGGAGCATTTCAGGTCTGTACAATGCGTACCCCTGGAAAACTTCATTGAACACTTCGCCAATGCTGAGAAATGCTATTGGTCATGTTCGTCGTGTTCGTGCCCATGAAAATTTCACCTGACCGATCGATATAGATACGATCGTGCCACTCCTGGACATATGTGCTTGAGATCTGAGTGTTGTTCGAAAATTTGGTCGTTGCCTCATACGTCGCATTCTGATATACGCAGCGAGCACCACTAGGGAACCAGTGTTTTGCATCTACATCGCCGTTGTCCGGCAACGAGGTTGCATTAAAGTGGTCGAGGTAGATTATTTCCAGGAAGGGGTCACTCTCTCCAAGAGGAAAATCGAAAGCGAAAGTTGCGTTATAGAAGGTGAAACTCGGAGAACCGCCGTGGTATCCGGAAATACTAAGTGGCTGTCACTTGTATTTGCTCCGGTGGGCCAAATATCTTCGCTTGATAACTCTATGCAGTTTAAAACAGGAGCGGAATAGTAGGAGAATGAATAGGAACAAGCAGAGCCACATCCGACCGGGGGGTTCCAAGTCGGTGCGGCGCTACTCGACACGGCTCGAATGACCAGCTGGCGCCATTGCTGGGAGGGCTCAAGGTATAGAAAATCGGACGTGGTGTTAATCGAAAGAGATGATTGATTTGGATCGGCCAAATCGAAGTCAATGGTAGGAATCTTAAGGTTCTGTACTATACGGGGTGGAGACGGTACGACTGTGAGCGTACCAGGGACAAATAGGGAGGTGAGGGTTACTGCCTGTGTGATAGCGGTCAAGAGAGCAAAGTTAAATATTGAAATGTACTTGGAAGACTTGAAGAGAAGTAAGAACGTATTCAGAAAGCCCGGAGGAGAGGAAATAAGATCAACGGTCTCAAGAGGATGTGAACTGCGTTGAATGAGATGGAAAGCCTTTAGAGACGAGAGTCATGATTAGTTCGTTGAAGCCAGGTTTTACTAGATTCACATACCACCTGTAATAGGCAATGTTTGAGGACCGTAAACAACAAGAATGAGATGGCAGCAGGGAACAGGTTCTTGAGCACAGTCACCCAAAATTGACTGGTATGACTTCCGGGCTCTTTTCCGTCCAGGTGAATGAACAGGACGTGATTCATGCAGGCTACAAATACTGCAAGAATAAAGAGCGCTACAATCTCCATCTGCCCTCCTTTTACATTATATCGGATAGATGTATCGTTGTCGGCCTGCTGATAGACACGATTGTGACAACGTACATCCTCCGAAATTTCGGAACCGGTCTTCAATAAAGCATAGTTTGGGTGGACCAGGGAATATGGAGATTCTAGACCTGTCATAGGAGATTGAACAGATGAGGGAAGAAAAAAAGATAAAGGAACTTGAGCAGTGTACGAGTTCATATACATTTTTCAGCGAATTTAATTACCAATAAGAGAGCTGCATTTCTCAGACCAAAGGATTATCACAAACAGATGATCATGATCAATGGTTCCGGTGGTGGCTGTAGTCTGTAGAATCTGGTATAGAACCGGAATCGTGAGGTCTGAGGCAGAAAGAGGAGCTGGCCGTTGACTATGGAGGTAGCCATTTTGTACAGAAGGAGCTTACGTATATCCACGAGTGGAGGTTGGAAACCCATTAGTCGTCTATACTGAGAAGGAAGTCTGAATTCTGGTCCGTATTATGGATGTACGTTCCGTAGCCGCGGAAAGGTTGAGAAAGAACGTAATGAGTCAACCGCGGCGGAGCTTAAGAAGCTGTGGGACATATAGTTCTAATGCAACACCTTTTCAACCGAGTCAAGAGACCAGCAGAAGGTATCGTTTCAGAAACCAAAAAAAGACTGTTACTGGGTTAGGACTGCGACACACATCACAAAAAAAGCTCAGACTGACCCTCAGGCCTCATGTCCGAGTCCTCTGCCAAATGAAGACATACAGTATTTGAGAACGGGAATGATCTAGGCTGGTTTTCGATGATTGGGAATAATTATGCGTGTCACTGTCTTGTAGCATTTGGTTTCCTGCTGCCGGCTCTCAACGGGCCGGACAGACGCGTGCTATGACCAACCGCCCCTCCTCCAAAAGCTGTTCTCTGATGAATCGTCTAACCCTGGCCTTCCCGGCTCTATTGAGGAGGATAACATAGGTGTATTATACAACGGCTTCAGGTGTGTAACTTTCTCGGCCCAATGCGGCGTTTCATTATCATAATAACTATGTGTAGACGGTTGTGTTGTAGTAACTCGCCTGAATGCCTAAAATTCTCAAAGAAATACGGAACAGGACTGATTTACCCGGCGTTGAAGATGCAACGGAGCCACTAATGACGGAAACAAACAAGGCTGAATTCTCCGCTCTCGATGCGCTTGGTGTTGAGAAATGTGAGCTCAGCATAGAAGGAATGACTTGCGGTTCTTCTGTCGAGGTGCGTGGACGCTGAAAAGGTTCTTATAGTCTATATCTAACTTTTTCTCCAAGGCCATCGAAGGCATGCTTCGACCGCAGGCCGGAATCCATTCAATCGAGGTCACACTTTCAGCAGAACGAGGTGTTGTAGAATATGATTCCAAGACATGGAGTGTAGATAAGATCATAGCAGTGAATTGCTCCTCGTCCCTTTGATTCCGCCCGCTGACTCGTTTCAGGAAATTTCTGATATTGGTTTCAATGCTACACTAATACCTCCCTCGCGCAAAGACATCGAGTCACTGACCCGGACAAACGAAATCATGGCATTGCGCTCCCAGCTCATGTGGAGTCTTCTCTTTGCGCTTCCAGTCTTTTTCCTCATCACGGTCCCTGAAATCAATCTCTTTGGTGGGATACAGATATACAACGGAGTATATCTCAGCGACTTTCTCATCATGGTGCTTACTACCCCTGCTCAATTCTGGGTGGGAGCCAAGCTTTATCAGAACGTATTCAAGTCGCTGAGGCATGGTACGGCTACAATGGATACGCTAGTCATGCTGGGCACCTCTTCAGCCTACTTTTACTCCCTCATTTCGTTGATGTCTGCCCTATTCAACACTACTCGCGACTTCCGACCAATGCTTTCCTTCGACACCAGTGCTATGTTGATCATGTTCGTCTCGCTCGTTCGATACCTGGAGAAAAACGCCAAGGGAAAAACCAGCGCGGGTTTCATCGAGCTCGCGGAAGACGCTCAAATTTCTAAACAGACATTTGCAGACAAGGTCGCTGGATGCTTCCTTCCAACACTTGGTTTTATCACTTTCATCGTTTGGGTGACTATCAGCAGTAACACGAGCGGTGAGAGCTTACCGGAGATGTCTAGATCCAGCAAATTTATGGTCAATTTACGGATGTATATCAGCTTTATCGTCCTTGCGTGTCCGTGTACACTTGGCCTTAGCTCACCCAGTGCAATCATGATTGCGGCTGGTATGGGTGCGAAGAATGGCATTCTGGTCAAAAACGGCCGAGCTCTCGAAGCGAGCACCAGCATCAAGCGTATCGTCATAGACAAGACTGGGACAGTCACTGTCGGAAAGTTCAGCGTTTTCGGTCTGTGTTGGGCACCAGCTGATGGTACAGAGAATACTGAGTCGTGCGGTGGTGATCTCGACCTTGGCGGTCTGTGCGCAGATGGTGTCACCACTTTCAAATCCATCGTTGCTATGGTTAGCGCCACCGAAGCTCGCTCAGGACATCCTTTGGCCAAGGCCATCGCCGTTTACGGTAAAGACTTGCTCAAGGCTGAAGGATCAGAGCCCAATGTCACCATCGAGTCCTTTGAAAGCGTCACTGGCGCTGGTGTCAAGGCCTTGCTTACTTGCGCTGGACAGAAATGCACCCTTCTCGTAGGAAATGTCGGTTTTGTCACTGCTTCCAATAACGGAAGCCTCTGCCCTTCTCTTTCCGCTTTCGAAGCCCAAGAAACCGAACTTGGTCGGACTGTCATCTATGTGGCCATTCAGAAGAACGTGTCGGCTCAACCGTTGCCAATCTTGTCCATTTCCTTAGCTGATTTGCCCAAACCATCGAGTAAATATGCCATTCGAACGTTGCAGAATATGGGTATCGACGTCCACATGATGACGGGTGATAGTAAAGGCACGGCTATTGCTATCGCGA
This sequence comes from Collybiopsis confluens, assembly GCA_013368555.1. Classification (NCBI taxonomy): domain Eukaryota; kingdom Fungi; phylum Basidiomycota; class Agaricomycetes; order Agaricales; family Omphalotaceae; genus Collybiopsis; species Collybiopsis confluens. Next base: position 19,244 of record JAACJN010000133.1, on the reverse strand, counting down.
AGCAGGTTGGAATCAGGCCCGAGAACGTTTGGTCAGCGATGACCCCCAAGCGTAAGGCGACGATGATAACCGAGTGGATAGAAAAGTACGGCGATGGTGTTGCGATGGTTAGTACTTGAATCTTCGTCTTTACGTTGCTGAAGGTTGATTTTATTACGTAGGTTGGAGACGGTATCAATGACTCTCCGGCCCTCGCTGCTGCCACTGTTGGAATAGCTTTATCCTCAAGTCCTTCAGCAGCAATCGAATCCGCCGACGTTGTCCTCACGCGCTCAAATCTGCTTGATGTCGTGGCCGCTCTTCATCTCTCTTGTTCCGTCTTTGTCGTCATCAAGCGGAGCCCTCTTTGGGCAGAGAAATACAACGTACTCGGCATAACTCTTGCGATGCTTTTCCTTCGCTTGGGACCGGACATGTACACAACGATGGCCGGAGCTGTGATCACATCCTCGGGTATGTCCGTCGCGATGAGCTCGTTGATGCTGAAATTCTGGCGACGACCAGCGGTCAGTTTGATGCCAGATGAATTGCCTCTTGATAGTGAGGCTGACTGGACTGAACGATTATTCGATGAGGGACTATCTGATAACGACTATGCCTGGATTAGCGTTCAAGAGGCTAGTAAAAGGCAAGCGGAATATGAAGACAGCCAGCTGCCGGTGGAGATGAGCGATATCTCAGCTGTTTGAGGTTATCTTGTTTATCTTTATGTAGTTTAGCTGCGATTTTTCCCTTCTTTCCTAGAGAATCAGAGATGTGTTCATGATCTTTTTCTCATTGCTTTTATCTACTTGCAGATGCTGTTGTTTTTATTGATTAATGAAGCTAGAGGTTGTTCTGGGTTCTTTCATGCCCGGGATGGCGGCAAGTTCAAAGTTGATATTCCAGCAATGTGTACACGGCGTGGAGGAAGCATGCTGTATTTTCCTCAGCCGCCTTCAATCCTTATGCCAGTGTCTTGGACACTTCCACTGTCAATACCAAATGGCAAAAAATCATAGTCATGTTTTCATTCTCCTTCGGATTTCTGCTGACTACACTGTCAGGCTGGAGTTTAAATAGCAAAAAGTACATAAGCCTGATGGCATATTGTCTCCAGAGCTGTAGAATCATGTATGTTATCTTTAGCCTGAGGGCTTTTACATCATTAGTCTAGACTCTATACAATTGACTCTTTGCTCACTTGACACTGATAGTCAAGAGTCACAGACCTCCAACAACACCTTCCTCTGCCGCTTTCCATTTGACTCGGTGGAAAAAACCCCCCTAACCAAGATGGAGCTGAATTCTGGCTGGGCTGCACATTCATGAAGCCTAGTGCTCATAGCTGTCATTTCCAAAATGTGCTGCAGATCAAAGACTGCAACAGTGCCATTCTTGTGAAGACAAAATATTCCATAGGCAATGACCGCAAGAGAAAATCCAAAGACAATTCCATAAATTAGACCCAGTCTCCAACTGATGTATTGGTATTGTGTCGCATTGGGTGTCACCATTGCCTCTACATTTGTAGTTACCATCTGTTCATTAACAAAGGCAAGTGAGATATTGCCAAGAAGATCCTGGAGTCCAATGGATAGATCTTCTCCGAGTGTTGATGAGAGAGAGAAAGTAGTCACAATACCCCCGTCTTCCGTCAGAGATATGTTGTTGGTGGGTCGATAAGTGGTTATGTTGAATAGCGGAGTATAAAATGCTTGGGTGCTGATCTGAATGGGGGTTCCCTGCTCGCCGCTGTATGCTTGTCCCAATAGAATATCACTAAAAGACATAACAATACTGTCAAAAGCCATGGTCATATTTCTGGTACTTGGACTCTCAGTGTCCACCATATTAAAGAAGGGAGCTAGAGGATTGTGGCGCTCCAATACACGAGTATTTGTAGACTGAGTGTTGTTGGAAAAGGTAGCTCTTGCCTCATATGTTGCATTATAAAATGTGCAGTGAACACCACGAGGAGACCACTCCTCAGGCTGTGCATATTGGAAGTTTATTGAATCAAAATTTGCCATGTAGATTATATCCAGGGTGGTATAAGGCCCTGGATAGTTGCCTGACCCGGTGGTGGAGTTATAGAATCCAGCCTTTCCTATCCACCCCTGAATACTCCCGTTGGTTGCAGGGATCATGCTCAATGGCATGACAGTCAAGCGACTGTCATTTGCATCTGGCGCACTGGGCCAGATGTCCTGCCGAGAGAGCTGTGTGCAATTCAAAGCCGGGGCAAAGTAGGGGAATGAATAAGAGCAGGCAGAGCCGCATCCGACTGGTGGATCCCACGCAGGTGCCACATTATCTGATGCTGCCCGCAGGACCCGCAGGCGCCATTTCTGAGAAGGTCCCAAAACTTGAAACATCATCTCTGGGTCAATTGTGTCTCCAATGTAAGCTTGTACTACATCATACTCAGCACATTGCGCTGGATCAACAGCGTTGAAGTCAATGCCAGGCACTAGGAGTGTCTGTATATGAGGTGAGGCAGGCACTACTCCCAGTGTACCGGGAATAAACAGTGAAGTGAGTGCAACAGCTTGTACAATGGTGGTCAAGAGAGCAAAGCTCATTATTGAGATCTGCATAGAAGATTTGAAAAGAACCGATAATGTATTGAGGAGGCTGGGTGGAGAGGTAATGAGGTTGGCGAGTTCCAGTGAATGTGAACCGAGTCGTATGCGATGAAGTGCCTTTCAAAATAGCCAGGTCAAAAATGTTTCATAAACATTGCAGGAAAGTTCAAGTTTTAGGTTCACATACAATTTGATATAGGCAGTTTCTAAGGTTCATGAATAACAGAAAGGATACGGCAGCTGGGAACATATTCTTAAGCGCAGTCACCCAAAACTGACTGGCATGACTTCCAGGCTCTTTTTCATTCAGGTGAACAAAGAGGACATGATTCATGCACGCTATGACCACGGCAAGGAGAAAGAGCACTGAAATCCCTATATATCCTGCTTGTGGACTGGACCCGATACTAGATGTAGTATCGTCATCAGCATGCAGGCTATCATGGACGTCACTGTAAGGATGCAAAGCTCCCGAGTTTTTGGAAGAAACCGTCTTCAATAGAGCATAGTTTGGACGAGCAAGGGTATGCGGAGAGTTGCGGCCTGTCATAGCTGAAAAAAACAGTTCAAGGAGAAGTGAAACAAAAACCTGGACTCGCACAATACGAACTTATACATGCATTTTCATGATCATGATTCATGATGAAGATATGTCGGAGCTGCATCCTCTTAGATACCAACAACATCATAGCCAACACGGTATCAAGTGAGTCGTAAAACTGATTTGATGTGGTGAGTAGCGTATCAGATCTTATGCAACAAAAGCTTGGCAAACATTGGCAGTCCAGTCAAGTCCCTGTCTAGCTGAGGCCGGCGAACACGTCCTAGATCTGTGCATTTCTGAAACACCAATGAAATTAGTCTTTATCTGTTGCCTCTCAGATGTAAACAGATCGTAGTTTGATAATCTCAGCTCTCTGGTAAGGCCGAGGTTGAACCAAGGGATCCGGTAGTGACTCTAGGGCACATGGACTGAAATTGTGAGATCTAACGGGTTCGTTACTCTGATTTCCGGAGAGGCAATACAGAGACTCGCTCGGAGGATGAGACAATTTCTTGGAAAACCGGGCGCCAGTCATTGACTGTCAAAAATAGCCATTTGGACGACACGCGAGACAGCGTCGAGGAAGCGTGTGACATTTTTATACAGATAGAATAGACAGGAGAGATGGAAGTAGCCGCGTATTTCACGAGTGCCATGATGTGGTAAAGATGTAGTAAAGCCCAGTAGTCGTCTATACTGACCAAAAATTTTTGATTCCAGCCTGTAGCGTGTACTGGAAAGGAGCAGGAGGAGGCGCCTAGTTTCCCAGATCTGCGACGCTCAATACTGCGATTTATCCTTCGTGCGTTCCATAGCTGCGATAAATTTAAAAAAAAAGAAGAACGAGTGATATTGGCGAGCAGACGCACGATTATAATGCAGCAATTTTTCAATCAAATCGACGTGCGTAAGGACCATCCGCCGACAGCAATACCGCTTCAGTTGAAGTTCGTCTAGTGCGTCTCTACAGGAGCAGGTCAGAAATTCAACGCAACGAGAGAAGAAAAGTAGGATTAAAGCTCAGAACTGACCCTTCGCTCATATCCTTTGCCAAATGCTCCAAGTAGGCATTCCATTTGTCACCGATAACTTTACCGCATGAGAAACATCGAACAGGAATGATCTGGGTTGGTGATACGAGGTCGAGAGTTGGCCGATTGACATGACATCCGCCGACGAAAGATCAACCAAAAAAAAAGGCGACATCGCACCCGACCAGTAGTTAAAAGTTTGGTGGCGAGAGCGAGCGAGCCGGGAGAGATATGGAGTTCAAACAGATCAGAAGGTGTCAATACACTGAAGATGGGGAGCGCTTGCCATTCTTCCTGATCGAAACGCGATGAACAAAGCAAAGTTCTGCCGCTGAGCGCTAAGCGCTTACCAATCCAATCGAGTATCAAGTCACATGCCGACGGGGGCAAAAAAAAAGAGGCGGATACACGCTCGTAGACACCAGTGGGGAAAGGAAAAAGAATACAACCTAGGATCTTCTAGCCGACGACTGACCTCGTCATGACCGCATGACGTAATTCAAGTTCGGGCCATGCTAGTGACGCGAGCTAAAGAGTCCGCCTAACCTCAGTACCTATATACCTGAGTGTACGATTTTAGAGTACCTAGTCACTGACCCAAACCAGCTTTCCTTTTTCACTCTCGGCCAATGCTGTCGGCCCCCAGACTGAAGCAGTTTGGGTCTCAGGCCCAGGCTCAACGTTGTTCACAAAATCGAAGGAAAAAAAAACCTCGAGTCCGATACCAAGAACCTACCCATCCTCATCATCCCAACTCAAGCCTGTAGGCTACGTGTCGTATCTGCATAAAACATCCCAAAAAATAAAGTAATTGTTACACTATATACAAGCTGGCATGCACAGATGCCGATACGCATTGCCTACCCAAGGTCACCTAGTAAAAAACGAAACCCAGAAGATTGCCCAGAAAAAGAAAAAAAAATAGTCCACATTCCAGTCCCTCTATTGATGCATGTACGATTCAGAGTATATACAAGATTGTCGACCGGTGATATCTGGATGGGGTTTGGGGTACAGCTTTGCGGAATATGTCAATAAGATAAATAGGAAAAAATGTAAGGTATTGTGATGATTGCGGGTAGTACTGGAGGGGCGGAGATTGGAGGGCAAGGAAGTCGTAAGGGATTGAGGAAAACGCGAGAGGAAGTACTCCAATATCTACATCTAAAAGAATCCTGAGCTCGCTCACTTTCCTCCAGACACCTTGAATAAAACCAGTCCCGCCAGAGCAACGCTATACCCTACAGAAACGGGAAACAACCATCGAAATCAGAACAAACCAGTTCCCCGAAGGTGAAGCCCGAAAAGAAAGAAAAAACTTACCAAATACCTGTATCATGGTAACGTGCGATCCAAATAACAAAGTCGACCCAGTAATCAACAAGATATCCTTGAAAACTCCCGTTAACGTTAGCACCAAGCCGCTTCCCACTCCAACCAGAAACACAGCGGCGACATTCAGTAGGAAGGCCACAGCCGCATTCGAAAGCAGAATCCAAGGCCCTATCCGGGCCAACTCGTAAAACGGCGCAAGGCCTTCAGTGAATGGGAGCGCGAAGAGGTTGATAAACGCGCAGACGGGAGCATAGTAGTGAAGGGAAACAAGAGGGTCCATCTTGAGACCATGAAGAAGGATCTGGATCATCACAAGTCGGGAGGCCTCGAACTATCCGAAGGGATTGCATGCGGAGACGGCGATTGGACGATTGGTTTTGGATGAATTGAATTGACGGAAGCGGCAGAAGGAAGTAAGGAAAGAAATGTCAATGTCGGATATTTGATCGAGGCGTGTGATTGAATATAAAAATGGACACTTACACCGACAGCAGCAGCTTGTACAATAAATCCAAACAAGTTGAACTCGAGCTCACCACCTGAAGCTACGGCGACACCGGATGAGATCATGACCACGATCATGGCGAGTTTACGATTTGGCTCTGATATGCGGAAAGCCCAAGATACCAGGAGCACAGCAACGGCATTGAACGCCTATGAGCAGAAAAAAACGTTCAGCCGTGAGTTTCAGGTCGTTTACGATAAATGAAATGGAGGTATTGGAGCCGAATAGATGACGGATAGAATGAAGCGGAAGTAGATTGGTACCTTGAGCATTTGAATATACGACACGCTAAGGTATAGATAGGCTGTGTTGCTGAGAATGAGGCTCCCGCTGAAGAGGAAGCCGATGGGTAGGATGGATTTGAGGAACATGTCTTTGGACATGCTCACGTCCTTGGCACCGTCTAATAGAGAGGTTGTTCGCTGCAGAACACGAGTTCCAATGGCCTAACGCAGATAGAGACAAAGATAAGGCAGTTATTCGGGAGAAATATCTGGAAGGGCCAACGCACCGCAAAAGTCAAATGCCAGGTCACGGTGAAAACGGGATACCGGAACTCGAGGGAGTTGTAGAGATAGTTGTTGTAGATAATGACCGAAGAGCTGAGTACAATCCAGATTGGAATGACCGCTGTCGCCGTTACTTTCGGTTTTGGCTGCCTTGGAGTTTGAGCGATGGCGGGGGAAGGGAGGATTGATGCGTTTTCGTCGTCGCTCCCATCTTCGTCGATGTGTAGCTGCTTCATCTCTCGCCTTTTTCCGCCATTGATGGTTAGCTCAGTTAGAGAGTCGTCAATATTTGAAAGCTGGGCATCTTTTTCGTTTTGAGGTGACGCGGGAGACATTTGCTGATTACTGGTCGAGTGAGATGGAAATGGGAAATGCTGAAGAAAAAAAAATACAGCTGGCTTAGGTTAGATGGACTTGTCGAAGACGAGGACAACGTACAGTGACTAGAGTAAGAAGGACGGCCTTCACAACCCGCAAAAACGATGATGGAGGTTTGAGAAGGAGAATGGATAGGCAGCGGGCGTGACTTTGATAGTTCCTCGTGGCTATGCGATTCATTTATTATTACTCTTGAATTGCTACTTCGACCTATAACTTTTTTGAATATGATAAACGCGTCTACGGATGAAGCTCATCAACGTCCAGGACAACGGCTCTGACAGAGAAGGTCCTAGTTCTTCTATAGGTTCTTCTGTTATGCTTCGGATAGATGTGGCACTGGTGTCAGTCTGGGTGTTGAAAGAGACCCAAGGGAAGCTGAGCAGACGATCCATTCTTTTCTGCCTTTCGACATTCACCGAGCTTGTACTGGTCGCTTCAAGTGGACTCAATTCCTCACGTCATTCCCTCTCAAGCGCTGAGCTTGCGCTTGAGGTACTGCCTCAACTTCCACACCATCCCACCAAATCCAGAGCGAAATCTTGGCGATGCACCTGCACGCTCCAACATACAAAGCGGGTGCATCCATACTCATGGCCTACAACGATCATATCATATTCGCTCACCTGGAAGGCGACCTGACGGTCACAGCACTCAGTTTTGGGTTACTGTTCTCGAGGACATGCTGTCGCATTTCTGTTGTTTGCAAGCCTCAAAATATGTTTATCTCGGGTGGTACGTCAATTATCTTTCTACGGAGCCAATGAAAGCACGCTGTGGTTTTCAGCCTCTTTAGCAACCTCTCCACCCGCCCTTTTGAATAGGTTGTCACTCCTGTGCTCTATGCGCCCCTCAGTCGTGAGGGATGCCCTTTTGGCTGCTATCACCTAAGCAGTTGCCCAGGCCTCCCTCTTTGTGCCCGCTACGCTGGTGCTGCTCCATTCACAGGCGCTTGCAGTGCCCGATGTTGACTTCATTGATGTCGTTCTACAATTCAGGTACCCTGTTTGACCAGAAAGGAAATACGTCAGACCATGAAACGTACATGCTATTCTTCGTCGAACCCCAAAAATGGCGGCTCTAGTTCTGCGGATGGCATCGAGTTACCCTGCGCCCGCATGGGACCCCCCGGTTGAATGCGGCTCCGCCCGTTCTTCTGCCTTAACCCGCACGCAGTCATGGGCTAACGGAGCGTACGCAAACGACACACGCTCGGCCTTCCATGCAACTTGACCAACAGTGAAGACCCGTGTTATACATTCTATAACTCAACCTCGGAAAGATTACACTACGCAAATTCATTCGCCTTGGACGTGACGTCCGTGACCGATTTCAACTCAGCACTGGTTTCATCCAGGCAACCGCGCAAGTTACTCATTCCAGGCAAGATCCTCAATCATGGTCTCCTCGCGGTGTGCATCGTGCGTATCATAACGATATATACACTCCACCTTTGGGGGAAGATTTATTTGCCGGGCTGCAGGACCTACTTGGAAATGTCATACTCGCTTTTGTTGTAACTGTATAGAGGCGAATATGACGCTCAACAGCGCGCAATGAGTCCGTCCGCTGGAGACTATGTTGGTGTACGGTTTCGTCTTCGGCTTTTCGCTGGTGGTCATATCATGTAGATTATTCTGCCTACAGAAGAATGGTATTTTGGCTGTCTTGAATTTAAAGCATATCTTAGCTCCATTGGTTAAAGGCATTTTTTCCTCCGGGTTGAATAGCACCCGCCGGTGCAGGGTTATGGTATTGGAGGTCTCTGAATGACTGGCTGGGAATCGTGCTATGGGACAGGCGCGAATGATGTCCTTTTGGTGACAGAAATTCCTACTCTACCAATCATATCCGAAGGGAGAGGGGTATCTAAGCCCATAGTTATATAGTTAATAGTTTGACAGTTCTGACTCAGTGTGCACTGTGCAGGAGGTAAAAAGATGGATGGAAATTTAAGCGCTGATTCGGGGTGCACCCAGCGCTTATTTCTCTTTGTCTTCTTTTTTTCTTCTCCTCGTTCTCTCACCTCTCTCACCATGGTTCTGTGTTCCCAATGTGGCGAGAGCGTCCTTCATCCTCGCGTTCCCTTCGACTTTCCATTTCTACAAGCCAGGCTGAGGTCCGAATTAGGTCCGGCTTCGGGCCAGCCGGAGGAAGTCGCATCGATCTTAAAAAATAGCGAGCTCGATCTCCAGGACTACGAAGCTGAAATTGACCGGCTTGAAACTCGAATCTTGTTTTTAGCCACGCTGAAGGACCGTGTTCGCGATTACAGTAACCTCGCTAAAACGTTACTGTCGCCTATTCGCAAGCTCCCGGATGAGCTTCTGTGCCAAGTATTTGACCTATGCTGTGGGATGAACTACTTTTCCATCATCGACTTACCAGTGTCAACTGCGTTTTCATTCAGGTCTGCACCTGCGATGGCGCTCAGCAGCGTGTGCTTTAGGTGGAGGAGGAACGCGCTGGCTATGCCGAGCATCTGGTCTAGGATATCATTGAAGTGGTCTTGCTCAGCTGTTGATCACGTTCCGTGGGGGGACGAGAGCACATTTCCCTTATATTTATCCTTGGCGCGTTCGTTGAAATGTCCCCTCATGATCGAGCTGGATTTCGGGAAGGATCCAAGATTGAATCACACAAGCCTTCATCCAATCATCGCAAAATTTACCCAGCAAAGCCGTCGCTGGAAACAACTCAATCTGCTTTATCCAGGTGCATGTATCCTCCCGGATCTCTTCATCGGTGATACTTCCCCTCACTTTCCGCTTTTGGAGGAGGTGGAACTCGGCGAAGTCACAGCCAGTGATCCGGAGGTGATTTTCCTAGCTAGAACAGCACCGAATTTGAAGAGATTGATATTGAACGGCGATTCAGAATTACCGCACTTAAAATCACTCAGCGCTTTTACCCAAATTACTCACATGGATTTCAATCCTGATCTTCCTCACTTGGTGAAATTTTTGAAAGCCAATCCAAATCTGATCTCATTGGCCGTAAATGAAGAAGCCGGTAGCAGCTCCGATCATACTGCTCATCCTCAAACTTGTGCTCGAATGGAGATCCTGACCGTGCGGCACGATAACGGCGTTGGAAAGTCTGTATTCCCTGCTATGCACTGTCCGACACTGAAAAGTCTGGAACCACTGGACAAGACACCACTCCTACATGCTTGGGACAGCTATAGCTTGTTCATGGCCTTTGTACGACGGTCTTCATTTCCATTAACTACTTTGTCCATGAAGGGTCTATCTCTCTCAGATTCCAATCTCGTTCACGTTCTGACCCATCTGCCGACTTTGGTAAACCTCTCTATCGATGACTTGATCATGCTCCCGCCCCGTAGTCACATAACAGAGGACTTCTTCTCTATCGATGACTTGGACATGCTCCCGCCCCATAGTCACATAACAGAGGAATTCATCGACAGCTTACACGCATCTCGAACGTCATCTCTTCGCTCAAACCTTTCACCCATAATCCCGAGGCTACGGTCGCTTGCTCTGAGCTGCGGATGCAGCGAGTTTAACGACACATCGGTTGTGGATATGGTAAAATCTCGATGGTTTCCTAGCAATCTGTCTGGCCTTTCAAGCGAGACAAAGGTCTCGAACGTATTCCAAGTGGACTGCCTCAGGGAGTTTGCGCTGACATTCCGGCGGCGAGAAAAAGTGGATCGTGCCGTTTATGCACCCTTGGAACGGCTGGAGAAGAATGGAATGCGAGTTGTGGTTTCGTGGAACTCAACTTAGGTAACTGGACAGTACGTTTACACACAGCTGATACTGTCAATACCTGATCACATTCCTACTAGAGTACGCACATGTCGCTGGGGCAAACTCTCTGAGCCTCCAACTTACGCAGGTTCCACAACGCCTGCCATTTCATGATACCCGAGCGAGTGGGAACCAGATACCAGCACACCGGGCAATGGAAGAAAACGTGTACAAGAGTACATATATGGTTTTGGAGGTTTCTGATCGACTCGTTGAATGAATTTTGCTTCGCTTCTTGTTCGTTTTGTTCGTTTCACCGCGTCCGGGCCGAACCGGCCTACGCGTCTGATAAGATTTTGATGAGTAGACGCCCGGCGGCGTTTCAAGTTCATACAACCACGACCTCCCGAAACTACTATATGTGCATGAGGACTCTATCAAAGAGGATGAATGGGGGACGACGGTATGTACTCCAGTGGGCCGTTTCTGGTCTCTTTATCATTCAGCTTTTACTGACAATTTGCCTCATCTGCTCCGACACGAGCCGCTAAACCTGAAAAATTCTGGCATCGGGCATTCCGCCAGACCCAAGTTTGCGTTATAATCCTTTGTATCGTTGTAAATATAAGCAGCCTCCTTCTGTCTTCCTTTACTGTTTGATTAGGAATCCTTCCAGTCTCCGGTCATATGTAAGCGAGGTGTCGATTTGATTCCCTTGCCCAGGAGGAGGACGAATGGCAGCCCGTATCGATACACCTGCGTTTCAAATCTAGCCAAACCAAGTATGAGCGCTCTTTTACAAGGCACAGAGATGAAAAAGTTCAATCTAAAAGTAATTCGGATGTTCGCAAAATCTTGGCTCACTCGCTTTTTTGGATAGGAATAGTAACCCATCGCCAAAAAGTTGATGGCGATTTCAGTGCCTGCCGACGACTGCCCCCTTCGAGCTAGACCCAAATAATTGCTGTTGTACAAACGACTTGTTGTATCTCAAAAATAACGGTGTGCACTAGGAACGAACATAAAACAGCTCTAATGTCCATCTTTCGGGGGCTGATGTTTTTGTGGAAGCAATCAGGTATGGTCTGTTTGTCGATCTCCTTCAGCGTTGGCAGAGCTTACGTAAGTAAAACATTCTACAATCTGACCAACCACAGCCATACCTTGCTAAATCCCGTATCCGAGTGACTTGTTGGTCTTTTGTGCTCTTCCTGCTTACTCCATCAATTCAAAGCATCAATGGTTAGCCACTTCGATTCTACATACTGCTCGGTGCTTAAACATTGATTAGCCCCTTTCAGCCGGATCCCGCTAGCACGCTACTTTGCCTAACGCTGCCTGACAGTGATATGACTGAATTATACACTTATCTTGCATTGACGAAAATCAGTGAACGGGTAGACTATACCAATTTGTGATGAACTTCAGGCGTCTTAAGTACCGCAACCCAGAGTCACTGTACGATTCAGATGTATTGACACCTCAGCCTTCAGGGCGCGCTCACTGTTAAACTCTATAATAGTATAATACTGGTACGGAGAGAGGAACGATAGAGTAAGTACACAATAATAAAATAGAAAATATATAAATGAGGACATACCTGGTACGGAGAGAGGAACGATAGGGGTTCTCTCTCCGACCAGGTCATTACACCTCCGCATCGATCGCCCAGTCACAATCTAACACCCCCCTTGACTGGCGTCGAGGCTTAACAGCTTGACCATCGTGTATGTAAGGTCCGATGTAGAGTTTTGTAAACAGGTCCGCAATGTTGTGCTTGTTCGGAATATAGATCACGTCAATGAGACGCTTCATGACACAATCCCGAATAAAGTGCTCGCGTGTCGATATGTGTTTCATTTTGCTATGAGCGTGAGGATCATGGGTACAAGCAATTGTTCCCTGATTGTTGCAGAACATCGTCGTCAGCAAAGTTTGGGGGTAGCCCAGTTCAGTGAAGAGGTTTCTAAACCATAAGACTTCCCGCGCGCAATGAGTAGTTGCTAAATACTCCGCCTCGCAGGATGACAATGCGATAACAGCTTGTTGTTTGGAGCTCCATGAAAGTGGCGAGTTTCCCATCGTGACAAGGAACCCCAAAACCGACTTCCTTCCATCGCCCATTGCCCAGTCAGAATCTGTCAGAGCTTGAGTGTCGGGTATATTCCATCTTTCCTTCCTAGCCATATCCCATATGAACTCGTCCCTTTGAGGTAGCGTAGGAGGTGTTTGGCAGCCGCAACATGGGTTGGACCATAATTTGACATGAACCAAGCAAGTTCACGGACGGTATAGGCGATGTCTGGTCGGAACAGGTACTGAGATACATGGCCTTTCCGACCACTGTAGCGTATGGGAAGGCGACTACTTTGTCCTTTTCGTCTTGGTTGAGGATTCGGTAGTAGTCAACAGTCTCAATCCGGAGTCCATTGGTGTGTGTACAGAGTTGCATTTGTCGAAATGGAAATCTCGTAGAATGATTCTGTATAACTTGTTTGACTGAGTTTAATGGTTCAATTTTCCCTATCACGTTCGATACAACAACCCAGGTGAAGTTTTGGTTCGCCATTGTCTGTAATTTCAAAACGAACGGCCAAACCATTGACGACGTTGTCGGACTCAGTTGTGGAAGAGGATGCAATGAGCATATCGTCAACACTCGTAGTGATGAACGAAGTTTGAGTCCCCTCGATGCATCGGTATACACTCCAGTCTGATTCCGTTTGTCTGAAACCAATGGATTCGAGCTTCTCATTCAATTCCAGGTACCACTGTCGACCCGCCTGTTTCAGTCCATATAGCCCTTTCTTCAGCCTCCAGATGCCTGAACCAACGATCGAGGGTTTTGCATATAGATTTCTTCCTCGAGGGACCATTGAGGAATGCAGTCTTCACGTCAATTTGTCGTAACTCCATGTTGTGTTCAGCAGCTAGCGTAAGTATTGTTCTGAGTGACTCCATCGTGCAGTTGGAGCAAATGTGTAGTTGTAGTCCTGCCCAGGGATCTGGTGAATCCTTTTGCAACTAGTCGAGCTTTGAACCGAGAGATGAGGCCATCGTGATTGCGCTTGATGTGCAGAACCCATTTTGACCCAACAGCTTTCCTCCCCGGAGGAAGTTCCTCTATCTCCTCATACACGCCCTTCGCCTTAAGTGACTCCAGCTCCTCGTGAATCGCCGCGAGCCAGTACGACCAGTAAATAGTTGATCTAGCTTCTTGAACCGTCGGGGATCTTTGGAGTCTTTGTCGTCAATGGGGTCATGAAGCGCGGCGCCTACGAAGGCAACTTCAGCTTTAATGAGGGTTTTCGCGAGGATAGGAAACTCTTCGAGTCACACTCGACTTCGATGCCGTTGTCGTTGTGTTCATCAGAGTTGAGGATGTTTGCCAAAATACTGTTCCTCCCCCCCTCATCGAACACTCCGTAAGTGAGTTCACCGTGATAGCGAGCAGGAAGTGTATAGGCGGCGAGGGCGTCGATTTGCAGTGGGCGTCATCTCCATGTCTATATCTTCTTCCGCACTAAACAATATATGTTATATCGGTTCTAAGACCAGCGAGGCATTCACATACCGCTTCCGTTCTCTGGTTGCGATTTGGCATACTCGGGAACATCAATTGCCTCGATGGCAAACTGCATGAAATGCACAAGTAAGTATAATTGGTTCAGTGACCAGAGTGTAGGTATGTGGTACTATACTCAGTAGCAATCGGTTCAAGTGACCGCAGGAGCAGGTCCTGGATGCTGTGTCATCGGTTCTGAGACCGGATTATCGAAATCGATATGGCTGTTGTTTCCGCGGAACAAGGTTCGATGTCGAAAATAATGTCGTCCCAAAGAATGTCGGAGATAGGCGGAGAAGGGAGGAAATCTGGGAAACCGTGAAAAATAACATCCCGCGTGGTCGAACCGTTCTTGAATCAGGAAACCAGATAAGGTATCCTTGGAGTCTGGCGCATATCCACAAATCGCCCTTCTTCCCCGCAGCATAGTTTTAGGTAAACTATCTGAATTGACTTTCTGGAGGTAGTAAGGGCGCCAAATGGACGAAGGTGTGAAAGATCTGGTTTTTGTTTGAACCAGAGTAGGAAAGGAGTCGCGTTAGGTTCGAGAGAGGCATGAGGAACCCTGTTCTTGATGTGAACTCCTGCTGCGTGCTAAATGGCCAGAACCAAACCGTTAGACCGGCATCAACCAGCATTGAGCGGGACATTTGGTTGGCGCGTTTGGCAACGCCATTTTTGCTGTGAAGCATCCGGAACTGTCTTCTCGTAGGTGATTCCTTCATTTCCACAGTATTCCCGAAACTGACCCTCTACTAGTTCTCCAGCGTTGTCGATACAAAGGTAAATGATGATGTAGCCAAGCTGCTTTTCAACAGCAGTGCGAAAAGGATGAATGCCGCCAGCGCGTCGGACTTCTGCTTCAAGCAAAACAGTACAATAAATCTTGAGTTAGTCGTCGATGAAAGTGATGAAGTAGCGAAAACCACCGTATCCAACGGGAGTGCGCCGCATATATTCAGTGTGAATGCAAAGAGAGGGCGTCCAGCGCGGTTCGAAGCCTTCTTCGGAAATTTGAGTCGTTTGATGTTTGCAAGAGCGCAGATACAAACAATTTTCTACGATGGACATTGTCAACAGGCAAGCCAGTAGTTGCGCTCTTCAGCCCTTTTACGTCTATGTGGCCCACTAGACGATGGTAAAACCCTGGGTAGATGTTTTGGCGGATTTAGCGTCGGGGAAAAGTGAAGTGATGGACGGAAGCATCGCGGCCATCAAATCTGATTGCGGCGATGTCGAATTCTTTGTGTCACATGCTACAACTGGCTCTACATCCATTCGGTAGAGGTCGTTGACAATGGAACCACCAGCAAACGGGAATTTTCTGGAGAAAAGTAGTGATTTCCATTTCCTGTCGCGGTGCTGACTCCTTTCTTGTCTAGCCTAGAACCGGAGATGAGATTGCACCGTGCAGAAGGAATGTGAAGGCGTTGGATACAGAGAATAGGCGAGTTTCTCCGTCAAACCTGGCACGCATGGAGACCGTTCCTTTCCTATGGCAGCAGCAGTCAGATTCGAACCAAACCATGCACGGCCAGAGGAATATCGAATTTGTGTAATTCGCAAAGAATTGCTCGTCATGGAATATATGTCTGGAAGCGCCAGTGTCGTGATTTACTCCATCATCCTTCGCCACTTCCGTATTCAGCGCAACTGCATTCACATGTACCATTTCCCTATCCTAACTTCATCATCGTCATCATCGCCACAACTACCACAATCTCCCGGGAAGAAGGACATGAACGCTAGTCCATTTAGTACGTCATCAACTTCTTCTTCGGTATTGTTCGTATACTGTGCCATGCCAGCAAAGCGATTCCCCGCATCTTCCTGCATCTGACGAGATTTGTGACGGGCAATCAGCCTCTCGGCTGGTGCAAGGTGTACATCTCGCTTTCCTTTGTAGGTTGGGGGATACTGACCCTGTTTGCCTCCTCCATAGGCATAACAGTCCGCTTTTGTGTGCCCCTGGATGATTCACAGAAGTGATTTTCGCACATTACTCGTGTTGTACGCTGTCTGGCATTGTATGGAGCAGGGCGTCGGTCCTGTCGAGGGTTGTTTGTCCGAGGGACCAGGTGCAGTCGTAAGGCGCTGCTCGAGGGGTACAGCGGTGTACACTCCGGTTACAGCTCCACGCTCCGCATTCTTCCCAAACTTCCTTTGTCTGCCTGCCATCAGATTGTTGATGGAAATCATCCCCGGGGAGATTTTGAGACTAATCTCCTCAGACTTCAATCGCTCTATTACCTGCTTGGACGATAAGGGCATGTTCCGAGAGGCATGGTTCCGGAGTTTGGTGAGTAATTGTTTCGGCAATACTTCCAATCGCTATCCTCCGTCATTAGCGTGACAAGATGACTAGCAAATTCGGAGTCGGGCATGATGTTCTGATCAGCGTCCCGCAACTTCGCATACAGCTGAATCATAAGATCCAACCAAACGACAGGGTCATCTCCAGGTCGACAGACATTCCCGATGATCTGTTTTTTATTGTTACTGCAGTGAGGGCATTGGAGGGTTCGTATTCGTTCTTCAGAGCAATCCATGCCTCATGGCAGTGACACAGTCTCTAACAACGTATAGTTTCTCTGATGGAACCGCTCTGACAATTATTGCCAGAACTCTCTTGTCGACTTTCGACCACCCTCGGCTGCTTGTTCAGCGGCGGCCACAACGTCCTCATTCCCTCGGATCGTGATAGTGACAAGATTTCCGGTAGGATCAACACCGGTCTCTTTGCGAGTGGGGATGAGAGTGGGAATTCTGGGAGGATCGTACTTGGGACCGTCGCAATGCTCATAGTAACCGTGAGCATCGAGTTCGAGCATAGATTTCTGTCGGAATTCGCTATAATTGTTTGTACCATCTTCTTTGGCCTCGATAGGGGTCAATTTCAACGTTTTCATATTCTTGTCTTCTGTGGTCTGCGCCATGATGTTTAGAATGGATTGTAGATTGTCGAAGATCGTTGGAGATGAGTTTAGTAGTTCGAGTTCGTTGCACAGTAATTTGGTTAATTTGGTGAATTTAGATGGCAACGGGGCCCATAACCTGTTAAACTCTATAATAGTATAATACTGGTACGGAGAGAGGAACGATAGATAAGTACATAATAAAATAGAAAATATATAAATACGTATGGAGGAGAGGAACGATAGAGTAAGTACACAATAATAAAATAGAAAATATATAAATGAGGACATACCTGGTACGGAGAGAGGAACAATAGGGGTTCTCTCTCCGACCAGGTCATTACACCTCCGCATCGATCGCCCAGTCACAATCTAACATAAAGCTCCCACTCTTTACCCAGAATGTCTTTGACACGATACAGAAGAGCTTACCTTGTCGTGCAAATGCTTGGTATCTTCCTTCGTAACTGGGAAATGATGGCGTATTCTACTCTGGACATGCAGCAGCCCAATTTCAGTCCCTTCGACAGATACGTCAAGGACGTCGATTCGTTTGACAAGTTTGTAAGCGGCAAGGACTTCAGAGTGAAGATCAAGGTCTGACAAGAGCAAGCCAAGGCAGAGACCAAGGCCCTTGGTCGTCATGACGGCGAGTTGTTTGTGTTGATGATTCGCATTTTCCATAGATAGCAAGCACAGTTCTGTAATTTCAGAAGAACTTGCAATGCTACTGCAGTATGTTTTTCGTACCTTGTCACCCCATTTATGTTGATCAGCACCATGTTTAATCCTCTTCTTCAAACCAGCCCATCATTGTAGCCTAAATAGACGACAGAACTAGCTATCCGCTTCAGGATGGTCGGTCTCGACCTAAACATTATGAAAAAAATTGAGGGAGCAGTTCCGAGAGTTTGGAGCAGGGACAAGACCGGCGGCAGGTGGCTCAGGAGATCGGGAAGTCAGGTGATGATATGACCAGACAGTTTTTGGTCATCTTATCTTATCGCTATTATTCATTAAGTGGTTCCTCTATGTCCTCCATGTCAACCGCTTCTGCGTCTGCGTCTGCGTCTGTGTCTCCGTCTGAAGGCACAATTTCCTACTTACTCTGGTATCGCAGGTTCAAGTCATCAACTCCAGTCACCTCCCTGGGTGATCTTGAAACCGGAGTATACTATTGTCTTTGAAGTGCGCGGCAAGCTTGTGGACTGGGTTGTGGTGCTCAAGGAGAAAATGGACAACCCGCGCTATCTGTATGTCCTACAGGAGGCGGTGCTCCCCAAGCTACAAACTTTGGATCACTGCCAAAACATAGCTGAATTGAAGCTCCACACCAAGTTGTACAAGATCACTTTCGCCGCTTTCACAACCCTCCATGGTCAATTCATGACTCGAACCTTTTCAACTCTCAACATGAATGATTCTTTGGCATTTCAGCTCGGTCTAGAGGACATTCTCCCTGATTATACGCTTGTCGTCTTTTGTCCCCGGGTAAGTGACATCGATTCAGGTGCAGACACTACATTGATACCGGATTAACAGGCTCCGCGCAAGTGGATCCGAATACCCAGCCGTTCTTCCTCACAGAACCCACGCTTGCCCGTCAACAACCGACCCTTAGCCCTTCTTGCAGTGAACTCTATCCAACATTCATCAGGGTGCAATTGGGAGGAGAATTCTCATACGACGATCTTGCACTCAATAATATTGAATTTGTCCCCGATACCAACATCTCGGATATGACTGTACCTTCTCATGTTCAAAAAATCTGGAACGTGTTGTCCCAGCAGCGGAACATAACACGCAATGTGAGTTATCAGACATAATAGGCTGTGAGCGTAACTAACGAATCCTCAGCAACTGAAGACGCTCGAACGCAAACTGGCTAAGCGTCACCCACAAACTAGTTACTCGCTGGAAGACCTTTTCACAGTTCTCCCGGAGGACGAAGGGTCAATGTCAATGCATAGCCAGGCTTCTGAGTCCCCGCCAGAGCCAATGCTGGAATTAGAACGCAATCACTACGGCCACATCATCAAATACAGTGGAGTCTGCTCTCCGCATATGAACACCTTTAGCTCGAAAGTTGGCGTCAAGAAATCGTCAGAGTACTTCTTCACAAATTACATGATATACTTCCTGGAGCATTTGCCGCAGTTTGACATTCTAGTCAGTCGAC